>JAVYIG010005788.1:0-97500 GCA_035222895.1 Strongylocentrotus droebachiensis
GTAACTTTACCTAGACTTGGCCAAATTTCTTATCATTTTGATGATTCCAGAACCTTGCAATACACACAAATTCTTATATGCTAGATGATCAACCTTTTCTGGTCGATTCCACACCGTTTCTTTCACAATGCAATCGCATGACCAGAACTCAACTTCATCTTCAAGTCGATCTTCATTCAATGCTCATCATGACATTGGATGTAGCCTGAAAGGGCTAGTTAAAAATATGATATATGATATTGACATCGTTATTCCCTAGCCTTAAATAGCACCCATACCCCTGATTGAAGAGTGACGTAAACCAAACCCGAAAATGCAGTGTTGTGGTCATGTTGATAACTCACTAGTACAAAGTACAGGGTTCAATTCCTACCTACTCTCTAACATCATTTGGCAAGACACATATCTACGATTGCCATATTTGACCATGGTAATGTTAATGAGTGCTTGGCAGTAATCATTCCTGTAAAATTGGAGTGCCTGGAGACCTTAGTGTGTGACGGACACGAGTATCAAACCCACTATTATCATTATTTGGAATCTGCTGTATTATTAAACTTCAAATATTGACTTGTGATTTAACAGGTAGCAGCACAGACCGGACATGCTGTTACAGTGGTGGACCTGAGCCAACAAGTCCTAGATAACTCTATGGCCTATATCCAGAAGAGCTTGGCTCGCATCGCAAAGAAGAAATATGCTGATGACCCAGCTGTAAGTCTTTTCATCATTTTTCTTAAAGGGACTTTGTAACATTGTTCAGACGAGAGAAAGTGGTGCTAAGGTAGTGACTTCAATGCTAGATTTCAATTAAAGATAATCTGAAAGTTTGAGTGAAAACAGACCCTTATTAACGATAAAAATTGGGAAAAACTGATCTGATTGATTCCTTAATTCTCCCAACTATATTATTACAATTTAATTACATTTTAGGTGAATGTAAATCGTCACAAAGCAATGAATTGGCTCTACATGTATATACCATTCCAGACATTAAAGTGTTGACAGATTTTGTTATAGCCTGTTTAATGACTTATTTTCAAGGAAAAACGGTTGGGAAAATTCAAAAATGGTTGGGAGAATTTACTGTTAATCATTGTTAGAAGATGTTGACCAGTGACACCTTCATAGGAAACGATAAATATATATTTGTGGTTTGAGGATTTTCTCAGGATTTTTTGCATGTTAGAGGGTTAGTACAGTAGAAGGAATATATTAACTAACATGTCATTCCAAAATTACACAATTTTTCCATCAACCTTCAACACTGTTACAGAGTTACTTTATGCTTCCACTTTCAAGGTTTCAAATTAAGTGCTAATCCATAAGGTTATCTATGATACTGAAAATTAAAAATTGCAATGCAGAGTGTGATTTTTCAAAATTAATATTGTCATAGTTCAGTGGTTTAAACACTTGACTTGAGATGCGAAGGTCATGGGTTCAAGCTCTGGTGCAGCACTAGTGTTGTTTGGCATGACAAACATTTAAAGTTACCTCTCTCCACTTACATGTAGGAGCTAAATGGATAAATGTAACTTTAGGAAGGAATTGTTTGAAAACTCATTGAAATAGGTAGTCTAGCAAGAGCTGGGGGTAATACTAGAGCAACTTGAGAACATTTCATGGCAGACATGAGAGCTACAAATAAATAGTAATCTGAATCGTCAAGAAGCAGCGGAAAATCTTTAATTTTATAATGACATAAATTATGTTTTTGCCATACACATTTACACTCAGACTTAGTACAGGGATCCTGTGTATTTTAAAAAACAAATCTCTCAAGGTAAAACATGTTATGTCCAGAATATGCTATCAATCCAAAATTCTACAAACTTCCCATTTCTCCCCTTCTCTACTAGGGCGGTACAGAGTTTGTAAACTCCATCTTAGGAAGCATCAGCATGGTGACGGATGCAGAGAGTGCAGTAGGTTCATCAGATCTCGTCATCGAAGCCATCATTGAAAACATCAAGATCAAGCAAGACCTCTTCAGCAAGCTAGACAAAGTAGCACCAGCGTAGGTTGCTATCAAAACATTTTTTTAAAAATCCAGTCCACTCTAATTAAATTCGAAATCTTTGAAAATAGCACCGTTTTCATAATTTTCAAAGAAATTCTAGATGATGGATACATCTTCTTTTATCCACAGGGATAGGACTTTCAGTATTCACTCTCTGCCAAAGTCAAATCTGGTTTTATTGAGTCCACCAATATATGGAGTGCCAAGTGTTGCAAATTTTGTGTTAATCTGTATAGATTTATGTCATTCTCTTCCAAAATGTATAAATATAATACATCATATGTGAAATCAATTTGAGAAATTAATTTCTTGATTTTTGCTGTACCAAATAGTTTCAAAAACTGTGGTAATTGCCATTGAATTCAGAGGTTGACATGTGATATTCCATACAAAAACAAATTGGGCAATAACTTTATCCTCTGAGTTGGGGTCGTCCAAACATGGACTGTTGAAGAATAGTGTGGTAATAAATTGTTTGCAAAATATTCAGAAGATGTGAAAAGATAATAACAAATATTTCATGTCTCTGAAATGGCTTTTTTCATTTTCCCCATTCCCAGAAATACAATCTTTGTCAGCAATACCTCTTCATTACAAATCTCAGACATTGCAAGTGTGACGTCAAGAAAAGACAGGTTTGGTGGACTTCACTTCTTCAATCCAGTATCCATGATGAAACTTGTTGAGGTAATAATAATAATCTGGATTTATAGCATGCTTAATACGGAATACCCTTTCTAAGAGCTTTACAGATATTAATACCCCGGTCATCGGATTCATTCATGCACAACGTGCACCATCTCCTGTCCCTGGGGAGTATTCCTACCACATGGTCACTGTGAGGGCATAGGCAATTACTAACTCGAATGATTCTGCCATCCTACCAGGTCCCCATTTCTCTCTTGGGTATTGAATGGCAAAATTAGATTAATGCCTTGCCAAAGAACATAAGCGCCGTTTTGGGGATCGAACCCACAACCTTTGAATTTCTTAAAGAGAAGGATATAGACATCGACAAACTACCGGTAGGTCATGAACGAATGACGTCACAGGATTTTGCTTAAACCACTCAACTATGACACTTCTTCAATCTATTTGACACATCACCTGCTGAGAGCAAGAAGGATGTTGAATGTAAAAGGTTAACACAGACTGAATGCCCTTCTTACTTTTAGCAGCTGATGTGGTCAGTTCTTCACAGGATTCTTAAATTGTCATACCCATGCCTCTCCACAAGAGGGGATATGTCTTTTGAAATGGGATGGGTAAATTTTCTTCCTTCTGTGCAGGCTCTTAACTATTCAAGAGTATTGGAGTATATGTTCTCAAAGTTTCCGCCCAAAATGTGTTGCAAATTGAGAGAAAATATCAGGAAAGAATCCCATGACACCGGTATACTTTAGATTAACAAATTATGAATACTTAAAAACTAAAATGTTTCTTGTCTAAGAAACTTTTGAAAACTTTGCTTGAGATCAAGATTTAAAAAAGTTTGGTACTGCTGAATGATTAAATTTTACACAATTGAATCATTGGCAACTCACTGTAGTTCTGGTTTCATACAGTGTTATTTTGTCAAACCTATGTCAGCCTTGTATTTTACTATGAGTACCTTTTATTCAGCTCACTTTGTACAATCTCTCATCTCTTATCTCTTGTGTAGGTTGTGAGGATAAACGATACCAGTGAGGAGACATATAACAGCCTCATGGACTTCTCAAAAGCACTTAACAAGACACCCATCACATGCAGAGTAAGTTCATCTCCTCCTAACTAAAATTCTACAAATGATTTAATATTCATTTTATTTCACATCTCGTGGCAAAAACATGGCAGGAATGTACATTGGGGAAGATACAGAGAACGACTTATGGCAGTATATTACAGTTTTTTATAATAATGAATGTAATAACAGAATTTGATACAGATTTGGAATCCTACAATTACACATACTTTGCTATAATTTTATAAGGCATGACTAAGTGTTTAAGTTTTCAATGATTGTTGAACTGAAATAAGATCATAAGGCTCTTGCTGCCATAATAATGTTTAAAATGAAAATTCAAGAAAGTAGTTTTTATCGGGCATTTCCAGATTTTAGTTCCATAGATGTACTTCTTTGACTTGTACCGTATTTTCTTTTTAACCAGGTGGAATTTGTCAAATGTTTGTAACTGCAATTAATGCAAGATTTTCATTTTTCCTTTATATTTTCACTTTAAGGATACCCCAGGATTTGTTGTGAACAGGTTGCTTGTACCTTACATGTGTGAAGCTGTAAGGATGATAGAGAGAGGTGAGTAGACTTAAAAATTAATTTCAAAAGAAAAAGGGAAATTTATGGATTTTATTCAGATGCCTGTGGCAGCAAGGTATCATATCCTGGGGAGGGGTGGGGAGATTATGACCCCCCCCCCTCTCTTACAGATTAACATATTTTGATCGGCATATGAATTCAGAAACAAATCATTTCAGTTCAGGTTGGTTCAGTTGACATTTCATTTCTACCATTGAAATAAAGTCAGAGACAATAGGAACAAGCATTTGAATACAAACTAGAAAATAATAAAAAGAAAAAGCAGCTCCAAATCCGTTGGATTAAAAGACCCCAGTTGAACTATTCAAGGTCAATCCACAAGAAAAGAAGAAGGAATTGTAAGGAGCCAAAAGAACTTGAGAACAAATATGTGTAAATAATGTTTTAAATTGTTATTAAAATTGTCGGGGTCCGTCTCTTCTTCAATCTCTTCCCTCTTTATCTAGGTGATGCCACCACACGTGATGTGGACATCGGTATGAAGCTTGGAGCTGGGTATCCCATGGGACCGTTTGAGCTGGTGGACTATGTTGGTGTAGACGTTATCAAGTTCATCCTGGACGGTGAGAGAGAAATAAATAATATAGCTTCAATCAAATTTTAACGCTAAAGTGTGACTGAATCCTACCTTAGCGGTTAGTTGGTTGGTTAGTTTTACTTGACTGCTAAGAAAGCAACCGGGGGACCAATGGCTTTAAGTCCTCTCAGAAGGACTTGGTAATAAGGATAAGTGCCTTACCAAAGGTCACTAGCGCATCAAGTTAGTTTTAAACTCAGGACCTCCCAGTTATGAGACCACTGCTCTACCATTGCAGTGAAGATACATTTGTGACAATTGGTTCGAGCCATCTTTCATCAACGAGGTAGAGTTAGGTTTGCAGAGGGATTTTAGGTTAAGATTATGGTTAGATAAAGGGTTAACTTTGAATCATTGGCCATGGAGCCATTGTCACAAAAGTATGTATCATACAACTAACCATGGTGGTAGCTATTCATATTCCTTAGCAGGAAAATTTATTTTCCCCTACCTGACAACATATATAGTGAGAACGTAATAACATTAGAATGAAAATCAGGTGAGTGATTGCCTCAAATTTGTGGTTATATTTGCTCCATGACAATCTCATCTTGCACCAAAAACAATGAATATTCAAATCAGTGTAATAATAATAATATAAAATATTTAAGTACCATAGTGCTTACAAAGACAAATATATGAAAAGAGGACAAAAAATGTCAGTCTAAAAGGAAGTAGAGTAAATAGATCACTGGGGGAAAAGGTAAGTTTTTTAGGGATCTTTTGAAGGTGGCAAGACAGGTAATTTCCGTAAAAAAATACATAAACTTTACGATGCTCACTACAACTTGTTGCCATCATATTCCTTACATGTGTTCACATTTTTCTAAATATTTGAAGTAAAGTATTGTATAAAGACATACTTTTATCTTCAGTGTACTCAACAACCAAAATTGGACAATAGAAAGAAAAACAGAATGAGCGTGCTAGACAAGGATGTGAGATTTTCAACTTTGTGTTCATTCTTGCGGTTTACTCTGGCTAACGAGCGTAAAACAAAAAGCTTCAGTATGTCTTAATTCAATGGTATTCTTCGTTTTAATAATACCAATCATCCCTTACACTTTCAGTCTTTAAATCTCTTTTTTTTTTTTTTTTGCAGGATGGCATGAAGCTTACCCTGATGAAGCACTCTTCCAGCCAAGCGAGACTATCAATAAGCTTGTAGCTGACGGGAAGTTTGGCGTGAAGACTGGCGAAGGTTTCTACAAATACAACAAATAAGAGATCTATTCATAAATATACATTCCGTGATGTCTTGGCCTTATCACAACTTAGTAGGCTACCTGCAATAAGGCCATTAAGACAATGGCGATTGGCTGATACAGCCTTATTGCAGACAGCTAAATAAATTTCTGGAATACATGATTTGAGATGAAAATTGACGTTGTTGTCAATAGATTTGTAAGAAATGTGGGAATAGATTTATTGTAAGATTTGTTCACTGTTGCTAGGCGTAAGGCTTACTGCCTTATTGGATCTTGTAAGTAATTAATTGATTTCTTGGCATAATGTTTTGAAATGTTTGAAATTCATAATTTTGTTTTAGTTTTCTAATTAATTTGATTTTCCCAGATATTATTTTTTTGTCACCGGTACATAATGGCTCATATTCTACTCAAATTTTAACACTAAGCTGAGCTTAACCATTCATTCAAAATCGGGTTTAACAAAGGACATGTCAAATTTTTCCTTTGTGTAACATAACCTTAGACCCAAATAAGTAGGATGCTGATTGTATGTCCAAAATTCAATAGATTCATATCGTTACTTCTGGGCCCAGTCTTACAAAGAGTTGATATCAATCACAACTTATTTGCGATTGATAACTATGTACATAAGAGATAGGAGACTGCAAACTTGCGATTGATTGGAGGACTTGCGATTGATTTAGATCAACTCTTTATAAGACGGGCCCAGGTATTAATTAGTGCTGAAAAAGGTACACCTGTGTGATAGCAAAACTTTAATTCAGTTGGTAGGAGAAATGAACATGTGGTTTATTGGTCAGTAGTTTGGAATCTTGAGACAGTAGCTTGACTTCACAAAGGTGACCCGAGTTAGACCTGGTCTAACTAAGTCCAAACCTGATTCTACTTGGTCTACTGATGTTTGGAGTGCAAGGTGTCAATCCTTATTCTGTACAAATTATTGTAATCCCATTACAAAATGTTTACAGAAATGAATTCATGGGCTGGTAGTTGCTATCTGGCTACTCAAAGGAGAATTTTATAACATGCTTCAGTACACAATAATCATTTTCTTGATGGCTATTATGCTTCCAATTAATATGTGTATCTACTCTATGAATGCGGTTTCCATTATTACTTGCTGTTTTCTTGCGAGTCCAATATGCCCTTTGATTTAACAATAGTTATGAACAAGTTTTGTTTTATACAAAGAGGTGAATTACTCTGTGTGCAAATATATTATAATTTTCTCTTTTTTACATACTTTGAACATTTTTTGTTTCATTTTCATGTTAGTATTCTAAGTAAGCTGATTTTAGCTCTTGCTCTCACTGTTATAACTATGCTTTAATACAAAAAGGCATCAACTCTTTGTTATGTGAAATTATTCATCCTTCTTGTAAATTTTATGTACTTTAATGTTTTTCTCAAAGATATATTCTCAAATATGCTTTTCTCAAACTAAAATATCAAAGATGGACTGGTTGAATTAGGGCCTTTGTTGAATACTTTTAGATGTAAGCTTCAATATGTCACATTCTCAGGAAATATTAATCGGGATAAATCAATTTTTCACATACGGTACTTAGACAATTTAGTTGTTAACTGTAATGTGTGAGTTTATGTCTTTTTGGTTCTCAGCACATGCTGTTATCGTTTTTTGAGAATAATATATACCTTGGAACAAGTGCTCATGTATTCATTATATGATGCTGACATTTTCAACAGGGTTTAGTGAGCGGAGGCTTCAATTTGCAGTTACAAAATTCTCTCCCTCTCTCACCCCCTCTCTCTCACTCTCTCCCCCCTCTCTCTCTCTCTCTCTTTCTCTCTCTCTCCCTCTCTCTCTCTCTCTCTCTCTCTCTCTCTCTCTCTCTCTCTCGAGCTCTTATTATGAAGCTTTTTGTTTTCACCCAGTTGGTACAGTATTATTGACTAATGAACCTCACAGGAACATTTGAAGATACATACATAATCAAATGTATTCATGGAGAATTGGAGATAGCAAATTATAATATATCTGTATGTACAATTGTCATTGTTTTAATGTTTGATTCATGTAATACATGTACATCCATTTTATTTTATGTGATCAATTGGATTGATTGAATGTGTAATATGAGATTCCAAAAAAGAGAATAAAAATCTTCAATGCTTGGTGCAGTAATTATTCTCTTGGTGTGTAAAATTGTGTTCTATGTATAAGCTTCAATTTTTGATAACTCTTCCAGTGTATGTGTGATATGGAGGAGATGAATGATCCTCCCCTGGAGATGCGGTGTAAAAGTGTAATTAATGGGACTCGTGCATGGAGTAGATTATTAATGTGAGATAATGAGTGGAATAAAGAAGAAAGGCAGTAAATCTGTGGGTTTTTAAAAAAGAACAGTCATGAAGAAGGAGAGTGAGTTTTGAAAAAGATTGAAGAAGTTGTTCAAATAACAGACCTCAAACACTTGACCCCCCCCCCCCCCAAGAAAAAGGGAGAAAAAAGGTTGACAGGAATTCTGATATTTATTTTTGAAATAAAATGATGTCAATTATTCATATGAAGTAATATACAACTTCAATTATAATATATGTCTGGGGTATATACATGATGATTATGGCTTTTGATTGATTAGTAAAGTAATGTATGACATATATGAGCAATGGTTTTCGTGGGCGCGGTTCCCTTCTTTGGATCGGGATGCCTAATTGATCTGTGGCTGCTTGGGATCACTCCATTATAAATTGGGAGTAACATATTTTTACTTTCGTTCCTGATAGTATTTCCTACAAATTATCCCGTTCAGATATGTAAACATGGTTTTAAAAACAATGTTAAAATATTTTTAAACATTAGTAATCACAAATATTTGAAGAAAATAGCACAACTTGTCAGACTATCGATTGAGAACCCCCTCTAGTTCAGTGGACGCGTCCACCGTTGTCAATAACGCTATGAGTCTTTGAAATGGTATGCGTTATTATGAATGGTACACGGTGCATGCTAATAATCGCACTGTATTTGTACAGTACAGTAAAATATACAAGATTGGCGTCCACCGGATCAAACAGAATCCGCAAAGCTGGACTTGTTTACATCATGGAAATACTAGATCCTTCGAAGAAATAGCTGGAAATCATGTTGAAATGGACGTATTTGAAATTTTAACCTCCTTAACAATACAATGAGTTTTAGAGGATAGATTAGAAACTGGTGAGTAGAAAAGAAACGTTGAGGCCTGAGGGTGAGAATAATGTTGTTGATTGGTTTGCAGCTGCCGTTGGTTATGTAGCGAGTCGAAACGGCACGATGAAGGGCACTCGCCCGGCAGCAAGTCGGCGCGACGCGACCCAATCGGACTACTGTACATACATGTATGTACATCACTAAAGTAAAACGTGGTGTGGTTTAGAGATGGTAATGATGATGGCGGAGTTAAACCACCGTTTAACTTACGGTGCGGTGAAATGTATGAAATGAACAGGATGATGAGAGGAAGAAAGACAATACATTTACGGACATAATTAACTAACCTTATTTTATGTAGTAGGGAGGCCAATGCCCAAATCTAACTTTTTAATTACGAATTTGTTTAAAATAAAACAAAGATTAAAAGAAAGCATTTACTTTCACTAAGAAAACTCACCCATCTGCCGACTCCAGAAGTTCCATAAAATAGGAGATATCCAGCTTGTAAACACTCCCTTCCTTCTACGCCTTGGCCGTACGCAAGAGCCTTGAAACAGATAAATCCATGTCGCGAAATTACGTTGATAATTAGACAGGCCCGAGGCAATGGGCGTGTCATTGTCCGGACAAAGTTCATGATGAAGTTTAAAACTTCGCGCGAAAGTGCAATCACTCAACAGCGGCTAGCCTTGAATCGGTCGCACACGTACACACCGCGCAGGCAAGCCCCAATGCAGGCTGAAATCCAGCCATCAATGTGCGAACGATTCCATCTTCTACTACTACGAGCCGAAGGCGATGGTTCAAAAATGAAGAAGGAATATACAAATTGGCAGCTAAGAAACATATATAATTCATTGATATTTACCTTAGATGTGTATTCCAACAATTTGATTTCCTCATGAGTATTCCTTATTATCAACGATCGAGAAGTTACGAGGTCCAATTAACATCCATCTTGCAGCGAACACAGTAGCATGATCCATGCAACGTACGTCATGTACGTGTACTAATATTTCTCTCACTCTCTCTCTCTCTCTCTCTCCCTTTCGCTATACGTAACATACACACTCACTAACCATGTGTCATACAACACACACCTTCAAATCATGGCTTTCATTTCAATTCTCAATTGGAGTATAGACTGCTCACGTAGACTTTTTTTTTTACTGAAATATTTTTTTTAACACTTCTCATACATTATACTGCACGACACTCGTATCTAGTGCTGTGAGAATAAGGTACTAGGGTCTATAAATAAGACTACGCTTTGCGCACGATCTGACGGGAGCTCAGTGGAGCTCAGACATATGTCGCAATACCCTTTATTTTTGGCGCGAACAATGACGTCACTGTTCACAGTTTTTCTTCTCATTTTGAGATGGATGTAGCTATAGGGCTCAAACCAACGCAAGATTGACAGAAACATCGTACTCTATCTACTTTCGAATGTTCAGTTTGTAAAAATCTGTATTTAAAAAGATATAATCTTTTTTCTTTATATTTTCTAGTTGTTAGAAGTGGCAATTGTGAACATCTGAAATGTTGATCTCTATCAAAAGTTCTTTACTCAAAACGGATCCCATATTTTTAGTGTCTACCTTCAGCCCATGAGAAGGTTTTTAGTGAGCAAACCTCTACGCCCTCTAGGATTTTCTTAGTCTGGGATGCGCGTTCGTAAAGTTGTTCTGCTACGAGAATTATTGGACTCAAATACGTCAAAATCTGCAAGATCGTCAACAAATGGTGAAAGACTGTTACAGATCCGTGATTATAGGTATGTTGTGAAATGTATGATTGTATTTTCTTTTCTTATTTTCATCAATTTTTTTTTTTACATCATTTTTTTCCCTCTGCTAATTTTTTGAAGTGGGCGACGAGCGCACAAATCGTAGGCGTAGAAGCCTTACGCCCGGGCATTGGCCTCCCTATATGTAGTCTACGGTATTCAGTTCAACTCCCTAGTCTTGAGGTGACCGAGAGTAGAGTAAGACCGCCAAACTTCGGTTCGGACACTTAAGACAAAACGGGGGAAAACATTAAATTCTTTTTTAATTATTGAAAGATCAAATATACTATTATTGTGCAAATACTGTTTATGTATATCATGTAAAAGAAAATTAGTAAAGGAAATGGAAAACTAGAATTATTTACTTACCCGCCGAACCTGTTTTCATGCTAAGCTTCTGACGCACTTGCCAAGCTTCGGACGTTCATGTGTAGCGCACGTACATGTATAGCGCATAGCGCACATAAAGCGCGCGCGCTAAAGTGCGCATTCATCAGAGGTTTGGAAACCGGATCAAAATCGTACGACGGGGGTAACTTTGACTGCGTTGATTTCATGAAAAAAAATATTATTTTCTCGTTTTGGGTAGGTTTAAGTTAGGTAGAACTATCAGAAAGGTGTTTTTCCAGAGGTCAGGGGTCATTCTCAAAACTCGTACAATATTTTGGTGCTAAAATCTTACGAAAGCGCTATTTTTTCGTAGTCGAAATGACACTAAATGTTGCCTGTCCGAAGATTGGAAGAGCCGTTCGAGCCGTTGAAATAATTTTGTCCGAAGTTTGGCAACGTCCGAAGTTTGGCGGTTTTACTCTAGACAGTTTGTAATATCTAACAGTTAGAATAGTAGAAGTAGAGGTATCTAGAAGCTAGATGAGTGAGTCTGGTCCCTGGCTGTTGTGTATGATGGTGTGGTCTTGGCAGCAGCAGGAATCGGCATGACCAGTTGCGTTGGATGAGCCGGATCATTGCCGCACGTCGCGTGCACGCCCGTAAAAGGGTAGCGACAAACGGATACGTAAGAGCATCTAAGATGCATACATATGTGTATGTGTATAAAATACAGACGTGCTGGTGAAATAACCTGCGCCTGGTCACACATATGTACCTACGCGTTCACGAATACATAATGAGAGAATTGGCATATCAAATGCCCTTTTACAACATTCCTCCCGGTTCATTAGATTGTGGCATACATGTATATCAAAGATATTGCAAAATCTCAAAAACTCCCCTATTAGAGCATAAGAAACAAACCGGGGGAAACTGCTATCCGGGCTAGTTCGTCCCAGGGTATCAGACAAATACAAAAAGAGTTACAGAATATATAACCAGTTACAGTCCGTGAATACAATCCATAATCCTGACAGATGCTGACAGGTTTTGCTGCTGGTTTGGCTGCAGACTTGGTTTTGTTTTTGGAGCACATGAAAAGATTTGCATCTTCTTTGTGGTCTAGTACCTTGGACACCTGGAACACCTGAGGTTTGGCTTTACTAGCCATCTGTTTTCTTTTCATTTCTTTTTCCTCTTTCCATTCGATCAGTTTATCTCTCCTGCTCGTAGCAGAGGCTGGAATGGCTGCCTTGACTGAGGAACATACAAATAACATAACTAAAGATGAACAAAAATACAAATATATACGAATGAGGAACCAGCAAGAAAGAACAATTAAGTCTTATGTGGTGCTGGTCCCTTGCAACATAATAAAGAATTTTAACCTAAAACACTTTACACCTAACAACTAACACCTGATTATATAAACTAACAAAATACTATTCACAAAAACGTAATGTCGGACTGACTCTTTAGAAATTTTGAACTTGACATATTGTAATCTGCTTGTGGTAAGGAGCAATTTGTTTCATATTCGGGACTATACAGTATGTAATAATAATAATAAAAATAATAACAAAATACAATGATAAACAATTTAACAAAACAAAAAAAATGCAAATAAACCTACAAATTACAACACATACTGCATGAAATATAAATCAATGTGAACAAAGTAATTTAATCATCAAAAGCAATTTTGAATAAATGTTTCTTAAAGGTAAAGACCAGTTATGGTCATGCGATTGCATTGTTAAAGAAACGTTGTGGAATCGATCAGAAAAGGTTGATCATCTAGCATACATGTAAGTATTGGTGTGTACTGCAAGGTTCTGGAATCATCAAAATGATAAGAAATATGGCCCAGTCTTCGTAAAGTTACAAGCACTGTACACAGAAAGATGTATATGGGACTATACGCACACCTGCGTGACACGTGCGTTTATCTCTCACAGACCATGTAGATAAACTAATTTATCAAATATATCAATTAGTAGGCGGTTTCCCGGCAAAATTTTTATCATCATGTATTAGTCAAAACATATTCTTTCACATGATTGGTAATAAGAGCTTCCATTTCATTTTTTGAAATTGGGGCGTTTCCAATACTGGTCTTTACCTTTAAGACAAGTTTTGAATTGGTTAACAGTCTGACAGGTTTTGACATTTAAAGGTATACAGTACAAAACATCATTACAGTAACATATAAAACTCAATTTGATTTGTGTCTCCTGTCATTCTTGATATTCAGTGATCCAGCATCATGCTTGTTGGTAGCAGTATCCAAGTCCTAAGTAAATAATGTACATTTAGGTCTCTTTGGAAATTTAGGACTTGACAAATTATAATCTGCTCGTGGTGAAGAGTAATGTCTAATGGCATTTGGAACTCTGTGTATACAGTACATCATTACAATATACACTTCTGTAACATACAAAACTTATTTTGGTTTGTGTATCCTGTCATTTTTTAAAAATAATTTACTTGTCTAGCTTTCTTCCTTGTACATGTATATATCGTAAATATTTTCTCCTTTTTCTGGTTTTACTCCGATTTGCTCTTATCATTATTGTAAGTTCTTATTTTGCTGTAAGTGTTCCTAACTTCTGTACTATCTATTTTCATGTTTTCTATGTCTATAGGGACCCCTCTGTAAAGGTTATGCTAACAACGCTGAGTAGGGCCATCCCTCTGTCTTCCTTTTTTATAAGCGTGTCTTTATGATTGTAAATGTATATTTGTTGATGTTTTTTAAATGACGGAAAATAAATACAATACAATACATTCTTGATATCCAGTGATCCAGCACCATCATGCCTATTGGTAGCAGTATCCAGGTCTCCCTGAGCGAGGTGCTTCAGGTTAGAGGAGGCCCACTGGAGGAGGAGGAGCTATGGAGCATCCTCTGTCAGAGCTGTAAGGCCATACAAGACACATTCATTCAAGGTGAGTTGAGTTACTTCAGGCCTGATAAAAAACTGATTTAAATCGGTTTCCTGTTTTTTTAATATTTCCTGATTTTTTTTTCTCCAGATTTTCCCCTGATTTTTCCCTTATTTTCTCTATTCCCCCCTATTTTCCCCTCTTATTTCCCAATTTTTCTTACTCAAAAGGGGGGAATGTTGTTAAATGCCATTCCCCCCCCCACCCCCAATCCTCTTTTTATTTGTTATACTCAAGGGGGGCTTGTTTGAGGGGGGGGGGGGGAAGCCTTTTTTTTTTTTTAGTGCTCACTATCACCCCCTGGTTACTTCTATCAGTACGTGTACATGTAGCTACATTTTTAAAATGTGAATTCTTGACGTTCATTCAAGGTGAGTTGAGTTTCTTAAATAATTTACACAGTTCATGTACATGAAGCTAAAACGATATTAATGTGAATTCTTGACATGCGGCTTTAGTTTTAGGAAAGGCTAGTTATAAGTTTGTGCATTCTCTTTTCATTTATATATATATCCATCACTCTTGTACTAGTTATCTGTTCCCATCTGCATATTAATTTTCGTCGCGCCTTGATCGGAAGTTTCGGATATGTGCGCATTATAAATTCATATTATTATTATTATTATCTCAGTCTTGCTCTTTGTTTTAGTGGTTTTCTTACCCTCTATTTCCTCCATCTGCATTTCCCTTTCTATCTTTCTTTCTTGCTCTCCATTATTGTACACTGACTATCCATCTTGATCTTCTTCTTTCTCTCTCTCTCTCTCTCTCTCCTTTTTGCTCTTAATAGTGTTCTTGTACCTATTTCACTCACATGTTTATTTTTTATATAATATATGTTATCTTGATGACTTGAAGTCTATTGCTACCCATGCATCTGACAATTACAAATTTTCTAACTTGATTTCTTTTCTGCAATGTACATTTCCTCCCAATAGCATTAACAAGTAATAGTTATCTGTTACTTTATGTGATTATTTTTCAAACCAAATCCACCTACAGGTCGTGCCATAGAAGCTGATGGTCCTAGCTTTGTGGTCAGTCCCTACACGGTGCTCTTCAGTCCTACCGGCACAGTCCAGTTTGCTGAGAGCATTGATGTGACCCTACCAAACATTGCCAACTACCTGCCTCCAGAGGGCATTGGAGGTCAGGGGTCATTCTCAAATGCTGCGGTTGAGAAGGTAAATAATTTTTAAAATAAATTTAGATCAGTAGGCCTAGAAATCAATCAATTTAACCTTGAAGAATGAACATGTGTTACAAAGTGTTTCTTCATATTTTCCACATTATTATTGAAACCTAGTTTGCAAGGAATTGACGTGAATCAAACATAACAAGAATAAATGGATACAAAGTTGGAAATCTTAGTTGAATTAAGGTGCCAGTATGCATTCATTCTGAAAATGTGAAAACATATATTGTATTAGTTGTGGGATCATAAGCTGATGTCACTGTTTAAAAAAGAAAGAAAACCTGCAGCCTTTCAAAACGATGAATATTAACTAGTGAACAGATGCAATCTTAGACCCCTAGCTGTTACACATACGTCTGAAAGTGGACTGAGGCCGGCCCCGGAGTCGGCTCGACGTATGTGTAACACCAACTTTTTTCGAAAAGCCGGACTGAGGCCAGGAGGACTCAGTCCACCTCTGGATGTGGTTTGAGGCCGGCCTCAGTCCCGCAATCGGTATGTGTAACACCAAAGTGGACTCGGGGCCTGCTTATAAGCGGAAGTGACGTAACCTGTCATCATTATCAACATAATACATTGGGCGTGCTTGCCACCTTCTCTTATGTTATTCTTTGTTTTTATGATTCTATCACTCTCTCTTTCAGTCTTTCCTTATGTTATTCTTTGTTTCTTCCTTCTTTCATCTTCTCTTATGTTATTCTTTGTTTTTATCATTCTATCACTCTCTTTTTCTGTCTTTCCTTATGTTATTCTTTGTTTCTTCCTTCTAATACCTTCTCTTTCTGTCTTTCCTTATGTTATTCTTTGTTTCTTCCTTCTTTCATCTTCTCTTATGTTATTCTTTGTTTTTATCATTCTATCACTCTCTTTTTCTGTCTTTCCTTATGTTATTCTTTGTTTCTTCCTTCTAATACCTTCTCTTTCTGTCTTTCCTTATGTTATTCTTTGTTTCTTCCTTCTTTCATCTTCTCTTATGTTATTCTTTGTTTTTATCATTCTATCACTCTCTATTTCTGTCTTTCCTTATGTTATTCTTTGTTTTTATCATTCTATCACTTTCTCTTTCTGTCTTTCCTTATGTTATTCTTTGTTTCTTCCTTCTATTACCTTCTCTTATATTATTCTTTGTTTTTATCATTCTATCACTATCTCTTTCTATCTTTCTGGAGTCCGCCCCAACATCAGCTCGTGAAAAGGCGACGTGAGGCCGGCTTATGTGTAGACGCAAAATTGCGGGCCCGAGATCATGTGTAACAGGGGTTTGATGATCTCGAGGCGGCTTCAAATTGCAGGTGTGAGGCCGCCTCCGGGGCCCGCTTTAAAAGCCGACGCATGTGTAACAGGGGTCTAAGAAACCTGGGGGGTGTTTCATAAAGCTGTTTGTAAAGTTACGTATGACTTTACGAACAACTTGTATATGAAGTGCCGGAAACCTAGCATTAAAAATGTTTGTTATAATGAGAATGTTAATCTACATCTGCACAGTTCAACGTTAGTTGATGCAGTTAAAAATGATTGAGCATCCCATTTGGCTTTCCATATACAAGACGTTCGTAAAGTCATGCGTAACTTTACGAATAGCTGTATGAAACACCCCCCTGGCTAAGTATTTTTGGAGGATTACCAAATAATGTTGTACATTTGGATTAATTGTGTGCAAACTGTGGACATACGGATCCAGAAGATTCTCATCTGCAGCTTCGCATCTCTGGAACTCTCTCCCCACTACCTTCTGAACCATCACAGACTTAACTTTCTTTAAATCTCAACTGAAAACCTACTTGTTTAAAAACGCTTTCTAATGTCATTTAAGCTTTATTATTGTGTTCAACTGTTCATCAAAATATAATTGGATTAATGTACTTAAACATAATTTGCTTTCATTTCTCTGTAATTGATGTTTATAATGATTGATTATTATTAATCTTGTCCTTATTTTGATATTTCTTTAATTCATGAATTAGTAGTTACAAAACCGTGTATGTGTAACTTTGTTGTTTTAATAATGTAAAGCGCATTGTTATTTTCTCAGAAGATGAAATGCGCAATAGAAGCCTAGGTTATTAATATTATTATTATACATGAAATGTTCGAGTAGCATTCAATGTAATTAACATTTTGATATATTCCCCGTCCCCCCTTCTCGATGTAGATGTACATCTATGCACTAGGCAAGTCACTCCTCTGGGCCTCGGACTACATGCGTATCCCATACAGCAGTGCAGTCATCAGCACAACCCTACAGTCATTACTGATGGGCATGTCAGATAACAATCCAATGACCCGTCTAGGACTAGTGCAGATATTAGAGGTAGGTTGTTTTGAGGTATCTTTTCTTTTCATTGTTATTTGTGTGATCAAAGAAATGCTTGCTAGAAGCACTGCATCATATCCAGCAGGTGATGCAGGCACAGTTTTATTTTTCTTAATATTTTTGTTGCAATTGCAAATTGTTTATTTATTACTATTATTATTATTATTATAATCATGAATGGGGAGGTGGGGGGTTGTTTGAACCCCCTCCCCCATGCCCTCTAAAACTTCTTCTGAGTTGAGTTTTTGTTAAATAGGGGAGAACTGCATAGAAGAACAGCTCAATTCATACTGCAGTGCAAAAACAAACAAACCAAAAGACAAACAAAATCTAAATGTTGTTTACCTTCAAGACAAATATATATGTTATGTAGCCAATCTATGAATTATAGATTCATCATAAACTTCATCTTTTGAATTCAAAACCTTACAACAACAAGTAAGGAGTTTTTACAAAATGTATAGAAGACAAAAATCAAGTGAAAAGAATAATTATGATTCAATAATTGATGTAGATATGAAATATGAAATATTTCTTTATTATTTGCTTTCAATTCAGGCTTGCACAATCCATGCCCAGAGTCTTGGTTACGGGATGCCCTACGCTCGTCACATCATCCAATTGAGTAAAATTGTACTTGGGAGCATATTTGCTGTAAGTTCTGAAGAAAAACACTTCATTGAATGGTATCTTAACCTTGTGGCAATGAAAATCATCTCAAATTGCTAAGAAAATTCATTGTATTAACCTTTCACAAAAGGATATAACAGTGAAACCCTTAAAGTGCTAGCAGAAATAGATGTATATCTCTGTTATGTGTCTTGCTAGATTTTAAGTATTTTAACTCTAAAAGGGCTGGGGAGAGAGAGATTTTGCGCCCTGAAGTTTTTGTACGATAACTTTGCAGAATTTTGTATTTATAACTATGTGGTTTCATGACTTTTAAGCCATAATTTGACACCAAATTTATATAATACATACATTTGCAATCTCCCTATACTATTATGCACATGAAGCCTGATCAAATAAACAAATAATTAGGTTATTATTGAAATATGCTTCAAGTTTCTATTTACGTGCCATATTCTCAATATTTCATTGCTCCACGAAATTGATCAGAGGAGAATGGAATAACGGTGATATTTAAAAAAAATCCCTTCTCAATACAGTACATGTATATCCACCATTTACATTGCCTTATGCAGTGGATTATTGGTAAGATCCAATAACCTAATTAGATAACTTGTTTACTTTTTGTCATCTGTTGCATATTGATGTATGAATGTTGTGTACTTTTCTGTGTAACAGCTGGATCAAATGGGACTGGGAGACAGCTTCAATAGCAATACAAACAACAGTGTCTCCACGGTAACAGGGTCACCCATGTCTGCCATGGGGTCACCAGAACACAGGCGATCAGGTATTAATTTCATTTTTTTTAATTAATCAGTATTTTTTATTAAAAAGCATTGACTTGGAACAATAAAGCTCCACAAAACTCACTCTGTTACAATATGTCCTTGAAAAACTGATGCTTTTTTGTTTCTTACATTTACATCAATGGATTTCCAGGGGAAACATCGTTATGTTATCTTGGTTTGCAAGTAAAAAGATTGTAAATTTTGTTTCTGTCATTGGTGACTCCCTTTGCATTGGAAATGCACTGTCCAATGAAAAATCATGTGAATGAATAGAAGTCTGGTTAACATGTAAACGGTGAAAAAAAACTGAATCAAAAGTTTTCTACCCTATGCCAATGTACCAATTTTTTTCTCTGCCAATAACAGGTCGAGTCAGTCCTGGTAAGCGGAATCACCAGCAACTCAATTCCAGCGACTCCACCGACCACAAGAACAAGCGCACCATGCGAGATAACGACGAAACAGACGCTAGGAAAGGATCTAAATCAAAACACAGACGCGGAGGATACTCCAACCTCAGCAGCAGTACAATGGACTCCCAGGAGAGTTACGATGACGTGCGCTCATACAAGGACACGTTACCACATAGCCGCTCTGCACGGAGCTCTCGTGAAATGCTAGATGAGCGATCAAGTCGTAGGGATGCTTCACACAAATCTAACGCCACCGAAGAACGTTCGTATCATATGTCTGACATATTCTCACCAGCGAACAGAACAGAGAAATCAAATGGTTATAAAGCCTTGAGTGTAAAGAGTGGTCATTCGCGTCGTGCAGATTCAAAGCATTCCAAAACGCAGTCCGTGTCGTCGCGGGGTTACGAATCCATGCCGGACAGGCCGAGCAGCCGATCAAAGCAGCGGTCGCCACCACCACGAGGACAATCAAGCAGAACTAATCTGGTTTATGAACGGTTAATAGAGAGACGGGAAAGGTTGGGTCGTCTTCGAAATCAACTAGGGCTTCGACCACGGCATGGAAATGAACTGACAAGGTCAGTATCAGACTATGATAGCGAGACGGAAACAATGACAGAGGATGAAAGCCAGTATGGAGATGGAAGATCAGAGGCTAGGTCCTACAAATCTCTGACCTCTGTCGAGTCAGCCAGACAAGGTAAACAAAAAGTTGTGATGTATTTCAGGTCATATTATGTACATGTGTGGTGGTTGTGTGGTGTTTATTTTACTTGACTGCTAAGAAAGCATAAATGCTTGTTAGTAAGCAATCAGAGGACCGACTGCTTAGTTTAGATCCTCTCCGAGGGACCTGGTGATGGGGATTAATGCCTTACCAAAGGGCACTAGCTCATCGCCTTGGTTTCGAACCCGGGTCACTGGAAAAAAAATCCACTGCTCTACCAACTGAGCTATCGCGCCTCCTCCTTAACTCTTAAGCTGCCACCCATACAATGCACCCAGTGCTACAGTGCTAATCTCCTGTGTGCCAAGTTAATTTTAAGGTTGGTTCAAGTGCGTGTTATTTAAATCTTTACAAAAAACAAATCGCTGAATTACTAGAGAAAATCCAAACTGACTGTTGTATATAAAGACGCGTAATCCAAAGCCGATAATCTGATGCACGCGATGGTTCTTTCAATAGCGCTGTAAAAGCACTCAGCACGGTGCAATGGGCATGAACAATGACTGTTATTACATATGCTTGCTAGCGTGCACAAAGCAGTCGAACGGTAGCGCGCTCGCGTGCACAGAGCACTATAACAATAGCGCGCTAGCAGTCTTATGGCAGGATATGAGTTAATTATGACAACAATGCTATGTTTTAGCAAGGCAAATACAAATCCAAAGTGATATTGATCAGGAGGCATTGTCATTTCAAACTTTGTAATGTATGTAAATCATTGTATACTGTAAAGTGTGATAATCCCCCAAAGAGTAAAGGGAAAGAAGGGAAACCTCTTGGAGCTTTCTTGGATGATGTCTTTGATTAGGCCTAAAATTAAAATTTGTTGTATTGCCCTTTGCGACCGACCCAAAAATCTGAAAATCTACGGTCGGCATGTAAAAAAGTTTTGTTGTTGTTTAAACCATTTTTTTTTTTTAAATGGGATATGAATGCATAAAATAAAATTATTCCCAAATTCTCACTCGTCTTCTGCCCTAGTTTCAAAATCCTACTAGCGTAAACATGCAAGTAGACCCTGTGTTTGTACCATGCACTGCACCAGCCAGAAACCAGGGAGATTTGGGCGACGGTCGCTGTTTAGAGTTTTCTACGGAAAGGCTCACAACACTTTTTGAAATTTTGAATACACCAAAAAACATTCAAAACCAAAAAATATCGGCCCACAAGAGGAGCGACAAAGAAAAAGTTTTAAAAAACAAAACTTTTCCAACCGACCGACCGACCCATGTTTTGGCACCCAAAGGGCAATACAACAAGTTTTTATTTTAGGCCTTATGGAGGAGGAGGACACAGAGGAGTGAAGCAATGGTCTGATAGAGATGATGATAGGAACTGGTATCCAATACTCAAGTAACAAAATTTACTCGGGTTTGGACTCTTTTTAGCCAAGTAATTTACTCCAAGCCCAAGAAAGTAGGCTAGCTTAAAAGCTAACCTGGCAAATTAGTTTGTGCCGTGATTGGCTGGTAGTGGTACACATGTCATTATGAGCTGCACACAAGCAAACAAGGTCATACATGTATATGTTGATGTGATGCATTTAATTCACTTAAGTTTTTTAATATTTTTTTTAATGAAGGCACAACAGCTCTAAGTACATGAATTTCAGCACTAGATTGCCTTGTGTTAAATGTGATTTACATGTCGATGAGATTATTTTGCTTAGCCAAGCTACCTGTGTAATGCCACATGTAAGTAAGATATTAAATTTATCCAAGTATTGAATTGAATACCGCCAGGATCAATGGGTTCGTCTTTGGTTGTACCACTATTGATAATGAAACTACTTTTTAATCACCAGGGAGCTATCACCCAGACCAGTATTCTCAGTACTCCTTGGTAGGGTCGTTTCCCTTTGCCCAAGGTCCACATACTCAATTTAAAAAAAATGTACTCAGCTTTTGGACTGAGATTGAGTATTTGGTCAACTTATTCAATTGAATTTTTTTAGCCAAGTACCTTATTCCAAGCCCAAGAAAGCAGGCTAGCTAAGAGGCTAAGCTGGCAAATTAGTTTGTGTCGTGATTGGCTGGTAGTGGTACACATGTCATGAGCTGCACACAAGCAAACAAGGTCATTTACAGTATGTTGATGCGATGCATTTAACTCACATAAATTAGATTTTTTTTTTTAATGAAGTCACAACAGCTCTGAGTACTTGTATTTTAGCACGAGATGGGTTTTCTAAAATGTGATTTAAATAACATTGAGCTATTTTGCTTAGGCAAGCTCCTTATAAATGCCAAGTATTAAAGATATACATGTAAATTATATCCCAGTATTGAATTGAATACAGCCAGGGTCATTTAGTCTGTCTTTGGATGGACCACTATTGATGATGAATTTTGTATTGATTCACCAGGGAGCTATCACCCAGACCAGTATTCTCAGTACTCTTCGGTAGGGTCGTTTCCCTTTGCCCAAGGTCCACAGGCTTCCTCTTCTCAACGCCAGAGCCGTAGCGTACCCAACGTCCACCAACAGAGGGCTGATCAGTACGATGGGGTGTCCAATAGGGCTCCTTCATTAGAGCGCAGGCTGCAGGCAGCGCCCTCTAGCAACGAACACAAGAGGAACACCTTGCCTTCTAGAAAGAAATTAAAAGTAAGTCATCTGAATGCCTGGATAATGTTAAGACGGACTCTCTCCCAAACAGTTTTATTTAACATGGGAAAAAGTCTTCATGCAGTAAGTCAAGAAAATTTCCTAGCATCTGCTTATCTACAAGCATTCACTTATCTACAAGCATTCACTATAGCAAATTGTATTGCAATGCCAGAAAATATGTGTAAATCTAAAGCAACCTACTAAAATTTCAACTGTCGAACCATAATACATTCAACTCTCCATAAACCTAAAGGCTCGTTTAGATGTGAAGTGCTAAACCACAGCGTTTCTTTATGCAATGTGTTATTGAATTCCAACTGCGTTCAACAAAGGGTCTAGGCCAGGCCTTCTTAACTAGTTTATTAGAAGCGCCAAAACAAAAATGAATTGAGGTTGAAGTGCCAACCTGTATGTTTGGTTACTGTGTTACGAGGGAGCGTAGCGACCGAGCCGATACAATGTGGGGTCCAGGGGGCGAAGCCTCCGGAAGCTAGTGGATTTTAGGGCTTTTTTTAGGCCCAGATGTGCCATTTTTAACATGTTTTTCTTCCATAAAACATCAATCATAATTTCATATTGATTTGAAATAATTAGTACAATTCCTGGCTGAAATCTACACTGGAAGTTAATTTATATGTAGTTATTTTGGTGCAATAAACACGGAAAATGTCAAAATGAAGTGTAAATCAAACAAACAAAATGGCTTGCTTACATTTAGGGCTCAACTTCGACTGCGACTTTTTGATTTTTCTGAGTTTTTTTATTTTAGAATATAATTTGTTAATGTTGTTCTTTCTTTAATTTTTAATTTTTAATTTTTTGGAACAGCCGCGCGCCACTCTGACTGACTGCAAGCGCCACGAGTGGCGCGTGCGCCGCCAGTTAAGAAGTCCTGGTCTAGGCATACAATATATCAGTTTTAAAAGAGAATACAGATATATGAAGCGTATTACACTTACGTCACCACATAAAAATGGCGCATCGGTTTACTGCACCATATTGGAATGAGGCTTAATTGTGAATATGTTATCGATATGATTATCCAAATAATCATATATTAATCCTATGTTTGATTCACGCTTATCTTTCAGAAATTCTTTGGGCCAGAGTTTGTGGTGATGAGCGGCGAACCAAACGAATCCATCACAATGCCCATCTCATTCTTGGTAAGTATTAAAGCCCCATTGTACTACTTGTAGCTACTTGCTCCCTTTATATAGAAAACAATACCTAATCGGTGACCATTGGTCCCCCATAATCCTCTTTTTCTTCTGGTAATTCAGAGCTGAGTTGATGAGATAACCACCTGTCGGTGAGCACCCTGGGTTGTCTAATCCCTCCTAGCTAAACTACTACAGACGGCCTTTAAATACAATTTTGAAGATACTTTGAGTAGACAGATCCAGGCCAAGTTAGACCAGTTACCGTATAGCCACATGTTGGAAGAATTTATATTGAACGTGTTAGATTATGATGTAGTGCTAAGATGTACTCCCTTTTTGTATTTATCCCCTTTAATTTCTGTTAGTCTAAAAATAACATAACAATATTTTAAGATGAGGGAAACTGAGTGGAGGGAGAGCTTCAATTTTGACAAAATATGTTTCACTTTTTATTTTTACCTTGTAGGTGTAAAAGGGAAGCGGTGTACCAGAAGACTTTGTGCAATTTTTTGCAAATCTGACTTCATTAATATTTCTCTCTTTGATATATTTTCCTACATTGCCATCCATTACAGTAATGGTTGATTTGCATCACAATGATGAAGATGTTATCTTATTTTTAGATAAAATGTGTGGAATTATATGTCTCCATTGTGTGTAACAGATGCACTACCTGATCAATATTTTACCCATTTTGACACGTTTTCTATTTTTCTTCCTAAAAAAAGAGCAAAGCTGGTAAGATTCCACCAGAGAAGAAGAGGGTCACAGCGGTCATGCTAAACGGCCGCAGACTTGACCTTTTGTGTGACCTTGGGACCTCTGGTCAAGAGCTGTTTGACCTGATCGCATCACACCTGGGTCTCAATGAAAGATCCTACTTTGGGATTGCCTATATCAAAGGTATGATGTTCTTTGATGATGTATATATATTGTAAACTGTTGTAACCATTGTAATTCAGTCTTTGGACTGCGAGAATGAATAATATTCAATAAAATCCTTTAAACAATCAATCAATCAATACACATATATGCATGCAGTATAGACTGAATTTAGACACCTTTTTATGACAAACTTCTTGATTAGTTCAAGGCTTGAATGTGGAGGTTAATGTAAAGCCTACTCAAGAGTGATCATGCATACTCTAGGAATGTGTATAGTAGGTGTTCATCAGGAAATATGCCTAAACATTATTATATCTCGAAGAAATCACTCCCAGTATACATTTGCATTGTAGAAGATTATACCACACTACTTTTTTAAAGAAAGAAAAATGCAGGAGAAAAGATTAATTTTGCAATAGGACTTGTATGCTGAAAAAAAGACAAATAGAAAATCTTGTGCTGCGACAAATGCAATCATTAGGCGATACCTTGTACAGGTGTATTTTCTTGTTTTCTTTACAATAGTTTGTTGCCAGTTTGGCTGCCAGAATTGAAATTGTTAAGATAATTCCATGTAATTTCCTTTAAAACAAATTTTAAGCAATTTTGGTTGCCAAAATTTGTCATATCACAGTTCATTTGAGGGTAACAAATACAGGTTTCAAGTATCTTTCTGTTAGTAGTGCTCAAATAATTGCATCGGAAATGCCAAACGTCCTATTCCATTTTACAACGTTTTTTTCTTCCTTGACACCAGAGGGTGAATATCTCTTCATAGACCCCGACACCAAACTCTATAAGGTGGGACCAGAGACCTGGCGGGAAGAGGCCAAGAAGAGGTCAAAGAAGGTCGGGTCAAAGGAGAAGTTCACAGTGTTCTTCCGGGTCAAGTACTATGTGGAGAATGTGAGCTTACTGAGGTAAGAATGCTAAGAAAGAATTTATTAAATTACAATGTTTTTGTTTTGTAACTTTACAGGACTCAGAATTGCATTATCTCATACCATTTAACTTGATGTACACCTTTTTTCACTCTATATAGATATTATTTCAGAGATGAGCCAAGTGTCTATTGTTACTTTGTAGCAGCTTTAATTTGCTTTTTGCCATGAGTGGTGTTTGTAGATAGAAATGACTGTTGCATGCCTTGTGTACACTCTATGGTGCCAATTGAATTCACTTATAATAATCACAATTTAAAAGACTTTCAAAATTCACAGCTGTATACGTTTAAGGTATTAAACAAGTATGATGTTTATCAGATATTCCAAAATTATGAATTAAAGCCATAAGTCCCTTGGCTATTCATCACAAAGCTCAATACACGTATAAGATGCTCTCTTTCATGATTCCAAAATAAACTGCTCTAATAAAGTGCTCTAATCCTTCCTTGGGGCTATTGTTTAGGGATGGAATGAGGAAGTAAATACATTTTCTTTAAGCAGGACACAGGCTTGCTCAAATGTTGTTTGCCTCGCTCTAAATAAACACAACACATCTGGATTGTTACGTCTTTAGAGAAGACATGCCCATTATTTATCAACATTGTAAGTAGAATCTTGTGTCTGTATGGATGAGTTGGGGTGTGCAATGCTGGTAAAGCCTTATTTTAGACAGCCAACAAAAGTTAGTACATTATAACTTTGTGCCATACATGAACATAATATGCATTTTATGTACCTGTACTAGATTTGTTTGCATTCATCTAATCTGGAATGAACAGAGAGCACTGTTTTCATACCTAAAACAACAAAACAAAAACAAGATGTCAACAGGATTTCACTTACTTTCCTTATTTTGCATGAGAGTACACAGACCTGCCAACCAGTACGATTTAGTTGTATTTAGTACGATTTTTAGAAGCAAATACGACAGTACGATTTTCCTTAATAAAATACGATTTAAAAAAAAAAAAGATTTTTTTTTTTTTTTTTTTTTAGTTAATATTTTGTGTGTGCGTCCGCCAATGGCAAAATGTCCATTCTGTCCTGTAAAGTATCCTACAAGCATCTCACATCTGCAATTTGGGGATGTTCATTGGTTCATCGAACACACCAGTCATGACGAAATCATGCATATTCAACCAATGATCAATAAAAAAAAATTCTTCCTGAAGGTAGAAACTGTAAGAGGCATTGATCCGCGTAACAATCCATGTTTTTTCAAAAGTACAACTTTTTTCAGTAAAATACAACTTTTGGGACTAAAGAATACAGTTTTTGAACTCCAGAGGTTGGCAGGTCTGAGTACACCGTAAATCTGTAAGTGTATCATTAAATTCTTGTTCTCTAATTGACTTTGCAGGGATCAACTCACAAGGCATCAGTACTACTTGCAGATGCGTAGAGATATCCTGGAGGAGAGAACCAAATGTGATGATAGAGCCGCTTTACAGCTCGCTGCCCTAGCACTTCAAGCAGAAATGGGAGATCATGACGACAGTACCTCCCGGAACTACTTTTTACCAGAGCACTACGTTGCAGCTGGCATGATAGAGTCGATTGGTGTGGCGAATATTAGAGCTAGATTGCCCCCTATGCATGAAGCTCAGAAAGGGATGTCAGATGTGGAAGCTGAATTTGACTTTTTAATGGTATGTCAATGTACTGAGAAAAGATAGTCATCTGTCCAGTAGTGCCGTGCGTGTTTGTGCCATTGAACTGGATCGACCAAATCAATTTATAATATATATATATATATATATATATATAATATTTTTTCCTGTAACAGAGTAATTTTAATAGTTTCATTCTTTTAATTAAATGTAATGTTAATTGTTATTGCATAATTGTTTTAAATGGGGGCACGCTACAAGAGTCATATCTCGCACCCCGGGGCAACGTGTCTGACACAGCCGGTTGTAGCAACTACTCCGAAGATTAATCTTGATCTAAGGAGACACGAACGAATGATAGAAGCATTCGGTTATTATATGTATTGTATGAGTGTCCACACACCATTTCTGCACTCCATGGCACTCCTTGCAGTCACTCGCCTCACCTACCATCCCAGTATAGCTTCCTGAGTGAGCTACCAAAGGGATTACCCAAGTACCAAGTCATCTTTGGCCCTTTGATTATTTACATCATAAACTAGAATGCCTTCTTCCAAATTTAGACATTAAAGATTTTGCATACCTGTGCACCATCACTAAAGTCCAGATGATAAATTTGAAAATAATACATTCGTACTTCTATAGCATATAAGTTTCTATGTTGGAAGGAAAGGAATAGGAACATGTTGCAAAGTTAATCCTCCATTAATATTATGCCATTCCTTCTCTCTTTAAATTTTGAAATTCACAAAAAATATTAGTTCTTGGAAGCAAAGAAATTACTGGATTGTGTTCTTGTCTCATCTTAGCTGTGCAGTCTGTTATATGAGAATAACGTAAAATGAATTTCAGGGAAAAAATACTTTAAACATTTCAGGGGCTACTTTTCAAGCTTGCTTGCATGACGGACTCTTTATTTTGTTTTGCATTGACCTCTATGCAATTTTGGGGGGCTCTTTTATGACTTTCTGGGGCTCTTTTTTGCATTTCGGGGGCAATTTGCCCTGAGCCCCGTGTATTTTTTTCCCTATTTTTGAAATTTGAATATTGAATTGCAGTTTTAAGTTTCAACTTTGTTGTCTTATCTTTGATATTAGGAAGCAAGAAAATTACCTGAGTATGGAATCCACTTCCATCGAGTGACCCACAATAAGAAGGAGAGCACACGAGGGGTGTGGCTTGGGGTGTGTACCCGTGGTATCATTGTATATGAGAAGGGGGGCAAAGCTCGCAAACAAGTCCACGCCCATCCTTGGAACAAGACTAAGAAAATTGCTTTTGATGTGAGTATGAGTATTGGAACACATTTAGAGCTCAAAGTAATTTTCCAGCTTCATCCCCAAGCGTACTTTCATTATGATGCTAACATAAAAAGGATAAAGATCATCTATAAGGAATTATTTGCTTTTTCTTTTTGGAAAAAAACAAACAATAGGAGAAATTTTGCTAATAATGCAAAAGTACTGTATTAAGTCATCATCGACAATTTGGTTTGCACACTAATCGTCTCAAATACTTTGTGTATCTTCATAAAAGTGTTCATATTTATTTGCTACAAAGAAAATGGCAAATTAATGCTAAATTGTGAATTGTAAAATAATGTCAATCTAGAAAAATATAACTAAACAATGATTTACTTTCATTGCAAAGAAAAAAAGAAGAAAGAAGTTTGTATCACATCTATTGAAATGTTCTTCGATGTTCACCTTGTAATGGATCTTTTTTGTTTGTTTCACAGAGGAGAAAGTTTATAGTAGAACCCTTCGATGCGACCGGGATGAAGTTTGTTCACTTTACAGAAAGCTACAAGAAGTAAGTACAATTACGATTCATGTAAACACTTTTGGAATTTCTGCAGGAAATATTTTGTTTCTAGTTTACATGCTATCATTGTTCCACAATGTCTCCCCTGAATAAAAAGGGTTGCTTTTGTTTTGAATAAGAATGATATCCTAAAAGCCAGGAATAAGTATGCTTTTTCTTACCTGTAAGTCAGGCTGACAAAAATTCTTGAAATTTAGAAACAATGATACAATATTTAAACACTTTATAAAGAAAGCATTGTCTGATGAGAGCCAGAAACATTTAAAGGATGATACATGGATCAAGTCCGAAGATTAATAATAAATATCATGTTTACAATAATGGCTAACATAAAATAAACAAACATGAACATAAAATATCAAAATTAAGAATTAAAAGTAGATAAATATTATATAGCAGATTGTTGAATATATGCATCGGACTTCATGCCGTTCTTGCTCTCTTAACAGAGGAAATGTATGATTCCTATTTGTACTCAAAAGATCATTTATTACATAACATTAACCTCCTGCTCAATAAATAAACCAAATTTTTTAAACAATGACCGGTAATTTGTCTATGTACATGTATTGGTAACTATTTTTATGTTATTTTTCACAGGGGTCGCTATTTGGTACAGCTCTGCAAATCTCAGCATAGATTCCACATGGCTGTGAGAACTAAAACTAATATTGCTCATCAATTCCAGAATGGTAAGTCGTTTGTAGCAACATGTAGTAGGTTTGCAAACCTGTAGAGGTATCATGTTTTTCATTTATTCTTTTGATAACTTTTTTTTTCTGTAGAAGAAAGGTTAATATTAAAGTTCAAGTACATAGAAGGGGATCGGTATTCATTCATGGTGATGAAAAGAAATTTAATTCAAGTTTTCTTTTTCAAAAATATTTGAAGATGTGTTTGTCTGTATTTGTACCAAATTGATTTCATAAAAGGAAGAGAATTCATAGCTTTTTTCAACCTTGTCAAATGCACTGGAAATTAAAGGCCGAGTCATACCAAAGACTTCTAACAATGGGACCTTCTGCCTTCTAGCTAGGCGCTCAGCATATTAGTTTATCAGCTTATTATTACTTAAAGTGATGTTATTAATGGATTTTCACAGTGTTGACCAATTTTATACACAGCTTCTGTATGCATCTTGATAACCTTTGAATTTTGTTCCAGCGTACTTGCATTTTCAATGCTTCCCCTCCCCCCACCCCCATTACCTTTAATTTATGCTACAGTGGTTTAAAATATTTGTTATAGTGGAAACAAATTTGAATTTATTGTCAATTCTTCAGATTATGGTGTAGAAGGAGAATCCTACAGCCTAGCGAGCGGGTCACTACGCTACGCAAACCATTACGAGCCAAACGATGAGTTTGATTACAGCGACGGCGAGCAGAGCATGATGGGATCGATTCCCAGTGAACTTGGTGCTTCCTCGTACACCATTGATAGCATGAGGCATCATGGGATGCCTGAGGTCAAGAGGTCAACCTCAGGTTACGAGGAAATCAGGATTGGGAGACAACCTCCTCAGATCAAGGTATATAAAGTCACATTCTGATTATCTCTTCTTTGTTTCATAGATTACTTAGTAAGTACATGTTTATGTAAGGGGGAATGAGGCTACCTATAGGGAAGTAATAATAATGATAATAATAATAATGGTGGCTTCTTATATAGCGCACATGTCCGTCATGTTGTGACGCTCCTGGCGCTGCCCCGATTATTACCCTGGCTTTAGCAAGGCAGCCACTGCGGCGCTCTAGCATTTAAGGAATTAATTCCTGCCAGGTACCCATTTACATCACCTGGATTGAGTGTGGCAAATGTAGATCAATGTCTTGCCAAAGGACATTAGTGCCGCGGCGGGACTTGAACCACGGACCTTAAGATCGACATATCCACAAATACAAGTACATACAAATACATACTTTTCAGCAAATAAAAAGCAGAAACATATTTATGCATTTGGTCTCTTGTTGTTATGCCTTCATTAAATACACTCCTGTGTTTGTTGTAAATGAACAGAGCCCTGAGAGACGACCTCACTCCACTCCAGTAACAGAGGGCAGCAGACAACAAAGATCAAAGCAAATGAATCAGCCGTACAGAAATGGGACTACGGGGTCAAGGTCAAATGTCAATCCACAGCGTGTGCTCCGCGAACGTCAGCAAGATGAGTACGATGGCAATGGTTACGTCGAGAACAGGTACGAGGAGGTCAGCAGGGGTCAGCCAAGGTCGCAAGCAAGGTCAAGACAGGAGTTGCAAGAGATTGTAGATGACCCTCCTTATGCCACTATAGCAAGCATCAAAGAAAACAGAGAGAAGAGCAAGCAAAAGAGAAGGTAATGTTTGAACTTACAGATGTACATGCAGGTAAATTTATATTGTTATGTGTGATATTTTGGCTCCTGAGGTTAAAGATAAAGTTGAGTTCTGGTCATTCGATTGCATTGTGAAAGAAAAGGTGTGGAATGGATCAGAAAAAGTTGATCATGTAGTATTGGTGTGTATTGCAAGGTTCTGGAATCATCAAAATCATAATAAATTTGGCCCAGTCTTGGTAAAGTAACAAGCACTTCTATGCTCATAACTCGGCCAGTATACATTTTCTACCAAAATTGTTCGGCAAATGACATTTATTTGTAATCTTGAATATTCAGTGTAAGTTTTGTTTGATTCTGTGAGAATTCATTTTTTTTTTTTTTTTCCAGAACTCAAGTTTATCTTTATGTATGTTTATACAGTTGTATTTTTTTTCTTTATGATCATGAAATAAGCACTAACAAATATCTTTATCTCTGTTGAAATGAATATGATTTTCATCCCCAATCTAATCTAGTTGTCTGTTCAGATTTGCAGTGAGACCGAAGTTTATACATTGCATGGTTTATTGAGAAAAGGCTCTTGATTAGTACATGTAGATAGTTAAGGAAGCTTTGCTGAGAAATGTCTTGACCTAAAGTATATGATCATAAAGAAATCAAAGTTAGGTGTACTTTTTACAAAATTGTGAACTTTTAGCAGTTGTAAAATCCATGTTAATATTTTATTTCATGTTTAAATACTTGTTTACATATTCATTTAATTTTAGCAGGACACCTAAGACGAGAGGCGAAGAAAGTGGATATGCAGAGATTGGACCTAGAGACTCTGAGAAACCATACGTCCTAGGTAATTATGTTTTTCTTCAGTTGTGCCTTTAGGAGGATGCATAACAGTGAAAGAATAGATCTTCTCAATGCCAGAAATAGATTGTTGTAATCAAAGTCACTCTCTTCATAAAAGAACAAAAGAAGTAAAGATTTGCCTTTGCTAGCTTGTATATCATGTGTTACACCCCTCTCACTTTGAAGGTAAATTGTGCTTTATTTCAGCCACTGTTATGGTTCTTGTGTTGAGCACGGTTTACCTATCACTCAGAGGCTGGATGAGTTAGTGCAAATGTTTACTAATGTACTGCCTTCCCCCTCCCCCCCCCCCCTGTATGCCATGTTTTTTAAATGAAATCATTTTCTAATTCTGTGCAAGTCCCAAGAAAAGTTTCCTACATTTTCCTTCACCGTTTCTTTTTCTCTCCCTCTCTGTATCTTTCTCTGTTTCCCTCTCTCTCCCTCTTACCCCCTCTCTCTGTCTTCTTGTTCTCTTTCTGTTTCCCCCTTCTTCTGTTTGTCACTCTCTCATTCTTATTTTCGTCATGTATCATCCTCATCTTGTCATTCTGCTAATGTTTCTGATTTGTTTTTGTCTTGTTTAATTATTTTTTTATTTGTATTGTCTGTCATGTTTTTTTTTTAATTCCGTAATTTTTTTTCAAAATTAAGTTATAAATGTATAAAGTTCAATTATTAATGTGCGAACCTACACCTAACAAGCATTGCTTTCAAGTAGGTTCGTTTTTTTTCATTTCCTGTAACCAAATCATTTTGCATTACAATGACCAAAAACAATGTCAAAGATATTTCAATGCTCACTTCTGTTAATATATCATTACGATTATTATTGTTTGAAATTGTTTATATTATGTGAAAAGATATGAAAAATTAATTCGCTCTGTATAGAGCTACTATTACTACTACTACTACTACTACTTCTTTGTTCACTGCAATATCGTCCATGCCATAAAGGCTGCACCATCCTCTATTTGTTTTTTTGTGTACATTCGCTTCAATGTCTGGAACAGGATTGTTCCTTTTGCCTGTTCATTAAATCTATGCATAATTTATTTAAAAAAATAATAATAATGTTTTCAGGTACAAGCATCCACAACACCAGCCGGGCCCAGTCCCGTAAGTCTTTGGACCAAGATGAGTCCATCAGTGAATCCCTGAGGGAGCGCCTGGAAGATCTGCCCCCTTCGGAGCATCCTGAGAGGGATATCGTCATAGTTACCCTCAAGAAGAGCCAACAAAAAGGACTTGGTAAGTACCTATAAACAGCTGATTGATTGTAGAAAATATTTAAAGAAGATTGGGTTTGCATATTTGTTTTGTCTGTAAGAAGGAGGTGTTTTGAGATTGAATCTTTAATTAATATAATTCACTTTCATAGCAGAGATTGTTGTTCGTCCATTAAAAAAAAGGGTAAACAAAATTGTCTTGTGAATAATTCTTTTGGCATTTCCTACAAAGTTATTTGCCCTTGAATGCCTCCGTTAAACTTTACGCATTATAAATTTAATTAATTATTTCTATGATGCTTAGAAGCTCATGAATCAGGCTTTACAGAGACAATCATTTTAAATAAAGAACAGTGTTCTATTTTGGCCAGTATTCATATACTTGAGGTTATGGTTAACATCATCAAAGAAAGTTGACTCTTTTTTTTTCTACATTAAACTTAATTTACAGTCAAACCTGTCTATATCGACTGCCCAAGGGAAAGACAAAAAGTTTTCTTTGTAGACAGGTTCCTTTAGTACATGTTTCAATGAGAAACCGTTTCCAAGGGAAACAAAAGATTTGGTCTTTGTAGACAAGTGGTCACTACAGCAGGTTTGACTGTATTATGAATTTGATTTATTCTTTCTATGATGCTTAGAAGGTGAGTGTATGAGAACATGGTTTTACAGGTTTAATCCAACAGGTTTTTTTTCCTGCTTGGCATTTATTTCTTGGCATATGGTCTTCCATATATGACTGACACCACATTTAATCACTAAATCCTTCTTCTCACCAGGCCTTACCATCGTTGGAGGAGAAAACTCCCGAAGCTTAGACCTGGGCATCTTTGTTCGTTCCATCGAGCCTCATGGCCCCGCCCACAGAGATGGCAGGCTTCATGTCGGGGACAGGATCATCTCCATCAACGGACAGAGTCTGGAGGGGGTGGGGCATCGGGTTGCCGTGGATATCATCAAGAATGCACCGGAGGTTGTTCAGCTGATTGTTTCTCAACCTAAGTCAGGTTTGTACAATGTACTGGAGTAAACTTTGTCATTCAAATAGTATTTTAATCACTGTGTGCTGACGTTAAATGAAACATACATGTTTCACATGTGGAAAAGGAGGGTCAAACCAATGCAGCAATATGTTTTATCTTTATCAACAAACTTGTTTATTGCAATTGGAAAATACACATGAGAAGTAGTCATGATATTGAATGGTAACCTTGTATTACATTGTCTCCCAGGATTAATTATTTCAAAATTCCATAGTTTATATTAGTGCAAGTAATGAAAAAAGGTTTCTTATGATACATATAAACTTTGTGGTAATTGATGGATTCTAAATTAATGTTGTCTTTTTGCAGGATTGAATTCCAAACTCTCTTCCATCCCGAGCACAGAGGTTGTCTATGCCAACGTACACCACCCCACTAAGGCCCATTCAACGCCCCTCGCACCTAGCCACCAACCCCAAGGCTCTCTAGAGAACATCCAGGATCTCCCCGTAGAGTCCTCAGCAAGTGACAGTTCCCCCAAGCTACGCAACAATCAGTTCCCACCGACCAAGCCGCGGCGCCGCCCGGAGAGCTTCGGGTCAAACTACAGCCTTAATTCAGACCAGGAGAGGAACGGGTCAGGGGAAGGGAAACACAGAAGGTATCTCACCGTGGAGAAGCCAAAGATTGTGAAGAGGAAAGGAGTCGTGGATGATGAGGAGGATGATGAGGAGGAGGATGATCGAGGGAGGATAACCGAGAGGAGCGAAGACATTTCAAGGATAACTACAGAAGTAAGCCATTTACTTATCGGATAGTGAAGCAGAAAAGTTGAATGGTCTAATTACAAAATCTGAGCTTTGGTCAACTTTGAAGTCAATGCCAGCAAATAAAGCCCCGGGGTTGGATGGTCTTCTTAGTGAATTTTATGTTGCGTTTTTTAATGATATAGTCAAAATGCTCATTGAATCTTATAATTTTTCCTTTTGCAATGGTTTATTAAGTCAGTGACAAAGATACGGAGTAATAACTCTTCTACCAAAGGGAGATAAAGATCCATTGGATATTAGCCCGAGTCCTTACGGTTCTTTGGCTTAACGTTTAACTGTAACTTAATACGGGCGGTTTCGTTTAACTGTTATGAAAATATTCGTATTAGTAATAGTGCTGTACATGTAGCTCGGAACGCCTGCCGATCTTCAGACCGCCAGGCTGAGCATTCCGAGCCGGACTATATGGCACAAATTGGGTCGACCTGGTAAACAGGAACCAGTAACAAACAACATAAAAATTTCTAATTATTCTTCATCTGATATCATGATAAACCTAGCAAAGTTACCTTCAACAATTCAAGGTCAATTGGGGTCAAGTCGCTGTGAAGATGGCTTGATCTGTGACGTGTTTATATACCGTATTTGCCGGCGTAAAGGCCGCACCGCCGTATAGGCCGCACCCCCAACTTTGACATTTCGTAGAGGAAAAAAAAAAAAAAAAACTAAAAAAAAAAAAAAAAAAGAGAGAAAAAAAAAACGGACCAAACAAAATGATCGTAATTTTCTTGTAGAACACTCTTTTTTTTTTTACAAACTATACCAAATTCATCAATATTCTTATAAATCAACAAGAAGTTAACCTAAAAAATGATCATAATTTAGCAGATCTTCATCGACTTTTAAGCTAGTACTGTATCGTACGCAGATTTGGTATCCTACAATACCCCTTCCTCGATGTGCGGTGTAATCCGAAATAGCATTTTTCGACCTGCGCAGTTGCGTTGCGCGGCAGCTAGCTCTGTAAGTAACGGCCTGTCCCTTTGTTTACTTTTTGGCGATGCAATAGTACGGACTTAGATCTAGATCTATCGGCAGATTTTATTAGAAAAATAAGTTTTTTCGTCTTCATGTCAACTATGCAACATAAAATTGTCGGTAAGTTGTGTGGAGTTATTCTAGAATTGTCCTGTACCGTTGTCTAGTCATGCTACTGTTCCTATAGTCCCATACGTGCAAATGGACGTGATGTTTTGACTGCTGAATTTTGTTGTTGTTGCGTATACGCCGCACCCCGACTTTTTGATTTTTTCCCACCCGAAAATACTGCGGCCTTTACGCCGGAAAATACGGTATATGCCTTTGCAATCTAATGCAAAGGCATGGAACTTTAAGTTTACATGTATCATTGCTGTATGAATGTGGATGTGTGTAACACACACACCCATGACACACCCAGCAATGAGCTGATCAAAATTAGTGACCAATCTAGAAGTTTTTCTAGCTTTGTGGGTTGAGTTTGATACCAGCATAAATTACAGTTTGTTGACCGCATGTGCATGCACCCAGCTCAGTGAGAGGGCAAGAAGCCATGTGATAGCCATGTGCTCACCATAGGCGCGTCCTCATCATCTCGAGATTGCCAAATATCCCGCTATTTCTGATTTGGGAAATAATCCCGAAGTTACAAATCACGTCTTCATCAGTTCGAGATTCGACCTTGAAACTTGAAACTCTACCTTTAGAAATTAGCTCGAGATATTTTGCTCAGCGTTCGTGCATAGTGCGAGTCTTCGGTCTGGTGAAGCGAACCGGACAAATAGCTGGATATTTTGCCAAATAGTGAGATATTTTGCAAACTATCCCAAGATATCTTGAGATGACAATCCCAACCAAATACTAATTGCAACTTCGGTCTGATGAAGAGGCAAATGAGCTGGATAGTTTGCGATCAGGATAGTTCAAATACCGGGATATTTGGCAATCTCTAGCTAGTGAAGACAGGCCTAGTGTGTGTGTATGATGAAAGTTTGTACAGTGTATTTGGGCGCCGATGTTTGAGGTGAATTGTGTGTGTGTGTGAAGAAGTAAGACAAGTGAGATGGAAAGGATGGCTGTGTTATTGTCAGCTGAATTGAAGAATGATAAAAAACAACTCACAATGCCCAAGACTTTGTTGATTTTGTTGATGAAGATTTCAATTATTATTGTTATCATTATTTTTGTATTTTATTGTATATATCGTCCCTATTTTCACGAAGTGACGGTAGTGAAGAAAATCGTAACGCAAAGTGAATGCAATTTCTTTTCACTACCGTCACTTCGTGAAAACAGCGACGATATATACATTATTTTAGGGGGGGGGGCGAGTCGGCAAGGGATTGAAATTTAAAATTAATGTTAATATTGAGAGAGAGAGGGTGAGATTATTAGAAGGTGAGGACTATTAGAATTATAGACCAATTTGATTACTAAATGTAGATTATAAATTGATAGTGAAATTGATGAGTCATTTGAACAGTTGCACTATTTTCATAGCTTCTCAGGATGTCGAATAAATATGTCAAAGTTTGAAGCAATTCATATTGCAAGTTTGAAAGACGGGCAGATAACCTTGTTTCATGGGGAAGGGCTGAGCTGGAAAAAAAAGGAAAATAAAGCTCTAGGAGTAATTTTTTCCTTGCAAAATAGATGTTTGTAATTGTATGAACTTAATTTTCCTTGAAGGTTAAAAAAGATTGAACTATAGTTTAATACAATTTGTTGGAGGCAGAGGAATCTACATCTCTGATTGAAAAAATAACGGTAGTTAAATCTCTCTTATTGCCCCAACTTTTATATTTGTTTTCTGTTTTATGTATTAATGTACCCATTTCCTTTTTCAGAAAGTTGGATAATATTTTTTACAAATTTATATGGATTAATGGAAATGATCGGGTTAAAAGGGCTCTAATGTGTAACTTGTATGAAAAGGGAGTTCTTAAAATGGTACATCCTTATGTGCAGGGCTCTGATCAAGGGCACCTCAGTGTTACATATGATGTGAATTTTAAAAGTCAATTATAGACTGTGGCAACATTATTTTTGTAATCTGCAAACATTATGCAACATATAGCTTACAAATCAGACCTTAACAAATTGCCGTTAAGTGGCAATCAGTAGCTAAATATCACATCATCAAAAATGTTACGTACATAACTCGGTGTCCACTTCATGCTGATATTTCCCTTATAATTTTAATTTTTCTGACAAAGTACATTAGATGTTAAAACATACTGTAAACAAAACTCAAACCCATTGCCATATCAACTTTTTTCAATTTAGTTATTAGAATATGGCCAAAACAAATGTGGACACCGAATTATGTACAGTACATCTTATTCTCTTCATGCTTTCTCTTTGCCTCATTGTCAGATATGGTTTTGCATTAGTCTAATAACGACTTCAATTGAAGGAATGATGTGTTTCCTGAATGAAACATAATTTGCAATGTGTAAATAGTTTGTAAACTACTATTACAGGACTGAAATGTAAGATTTCTGTACTTACATATAATCGTACATAACTGTGGACACCAAAAGTAAGTAGTTTTACATTCAAATAATATTTAAATTCTTGTTCCTTAAATTCAATAAATGTTTGTTTAAATGAAAATGCAGAAGGGTGCAATTCACGCTGTATGGAATAAATAAATTTATTTATGATAATTATTTCAAATTTTTGATTGGTAGTAATGTACATAACTCGGTGTCTTTTCATAATGGTGTCTTAGTTATGTACATGACATGAAAAAGTTCAAACTGCAATATTTTGTAATATTCTTCTCACCAAATCAGACGTGTGTATGTCTTATACATTTTTTACTACCTTACCATGACAAATAACTAAATATAGGTGGTCTTATTGGAAAAACAAAACATGGAATACGTACATAACTGTCACGTACATAACTCGGTGTCCACATTCATTGTTGATTAAATAACACATACAAGTTAAAATGGGGAATCCAATGTTATCAGTGCTCTTCATTCACCTATATACACCATTACATTATCATTTTGAAAGAATACAACATGTTTTTGTATAGATTCTGTTGCACTGGTATGTACATAACTGCAGGACACCAAACATTTTCCATTTACAGAAATCAAAATATTTTTAAAACGATGACCCAGAATGAAATGATCTGATTGGAAATCAAAGATAAAGTGAAACTAAACATTATAACATTGCAATCTTGTAAATAAATCAATTATTTATGCACCATTTTTCAGTTAGTAAAGTTTGAAATTTGCAGGACACCAAAGTTATGTACATATCACAAAAATTGTATCACATGTAAATGGAATAAGAAAGTAAAATAATAGGAATTAACTCAACAGAAATGTTAATTATTACATAGATTCTACATCAAGATAAAAAAAATCATAAGTTTTGCATCCCATTAGTAAAAAATCTGGTAACCAATTAGTGCATGTTTTGAATGTAACATTAAAAGTGCTGAAAATAGGCCTTTTTACATCATAAAATTGCTCTAAAATCTTTAATTTGAACTCAATGAAGCTGAAACCTTGTTTGGAGCTTCCCCTGATGGTACTTTCTAATATAAAAATGCTAATTTGTGTCTGGGTCTCATGGTTTTGGATAATTAAACAATTTCCCAGTGTTCAATCTAAGGGTACCCTTGATCTGAGCCATGCACTTATACATTTGCTGAATCTCAAAAAATGGTTTGGGTGAAGCAGCTTTTAGAGGCTTATTTTAGATAGTAAGTATGAGAATACTTGGAACAGTATAGAGCTAGAAATGCTTTGAATGTTTAATGATGACCCATTTGTATTATGGAAATCAGATGCGCCCCAATGTCTTTTGAATAAGTTGAGAAATTGTCAGTTAATAGAATCTCTGAAAGTGAGGTATGATTATAGATCTGTAATGTAAACAGAATTAAATCTAAATAGATATCATTTGCAGGATTGCATATGGTGGAACAAAAATGTGAGCTTAAAACACAGACCTTACTACTATTATCATGCGTGGTATGAAAGAGGTATCGTTAATATCAATCATTCATATAGAGGCTCTAATCTTGTGAAGACATTTGAAGATCTTGTAATTGAATTTGATATTCCCTTGAAAGATAGTCGAAAATATGATTCGTTAATGAATGCGATTATATTTGGATTGGTTTTTTAAACCTCAAGATGTGGAGGAGGATATTTTTCAGAAAATTGTCTCCGAGCTGATGAGATAATTGAAAGTGCCTAGATATGCGTATTCTTTTTTACGTAAAAGAAGCATTTCCTTAGAACACAGGACTAAAATGAAATGGGAGTCTTGGTTTGGTTTTGATAGAAACGAAGTTGAGTTGTCAAGGATACACAAAAATAATTATAATTGTACCATTGAAACTCAACTAAGATCCTTTTATTGCAAGTTATTTCACAATGCTGTAGCCTTAAATGCATTTTTATTCAAAATTGGAAGGAGTGATTCTCCAATGTGTTATTTTTGTAAAAAGTCCCCCGAGATCTTGAAACATATATTTGGTGAGTGTGAAATGGTTGTTCCTTTATGGAAAGAACTGACTGATTATATTGACTATAGGATTAAGGAGTCCACAATATATGCAGATTTTAGTTATTTCTTTGGTGTTGACATTGGCAGTAAACATGAAAAATGTATAACTTACTTGTTTCTCTGTTTTAAATTTATTAGATGTCAATTTCAGTAAAAACTAACCTAAATTTTCAAGCTTTTATTAATTTTCTAAAAATGAAGCAAAAGATTGAATACAAGATTGCTGATAAGAGAGGTAAATTGAGCCTGCATTAAAAAAAAATGGACATTTAAGTTGTAGACCATTAAGAAGACAAAAATATTGTGTACAAGTTGGTATAGAGACATTTTTTGTGTGTGCATGCCTGTGAGTGTGTGCGTTTTGTTATGTGATGATTTGTGTAGTGCTGTGTTGGGTACTTTTATTCCTTTCCATGTTTTTTAAATAAGGTTATGGATAGTTTTGTTTGTTCGTTCATTCTAGTAGTACACTGTAGACCACAGGTCTGATAAAAACTAGATTTGTTTTGATTTTTTCCCAATTCCCCCCCCCCCCCGATTTCATCCTGATTTTATCCTGAATTTTACCTTTATTTTCTCTATTCTTCCCTATTTCCCCCCAATTTTCTTACTCAAAAGAGGGGGGGGGGGCGGGGAAGGAGGGGAATGTTGTTAGATGCCATTTTCCCCCCCGAATCCTCTTCTTTTCTTTTTTTTACTCAAGGGAGGCGTGGTTGTGGGGAAAAAAACACTATTTTTTTTTGTAGTGCTCACTATCACCCCTGAGATCAGTTGCTACTTCTCAAATATATATTGTATGATGCACTTTTTCTTAGATATATATGTTTTCATCTGCTACCTAACCTGTTCTTTGTGTTTTGTTACAGTTTCACTATAAAAATAAGTAAGCCATTTACATATTTTTTAATAAGAGAAATATTCTAGTGCTGTAAGTTATCGGCTGCTTTTAAATCTTGTTTAGTGAATTTGTGTATGAAGTGAAACAATTTTCAGATCTCACAATGCACAAGATTACCTGGCTTACTTTTTCTTGCAAATCAGGAGGGCCTTGTTTCATAAAACTTTGTATCAATAACAAATTCAGTTTCAGTTGTTCTCACATGGTGTATCTTTACCCGAAAGTAGCTGTAAATTGCTCTCTAGAATTATAAAAGGGGTGAGAAGACCTTTTTAGTTAGATCTTGGTTGGTGTTTAATGGATTTTATGTCAACGATTTCTCGATCAATTACTTTACTCCAAAGTTAATAGTGCGATCAAGAAAGGGGTATTAAGTAGTCTTAAGAGACGCGCTCTTCAAGGTATATGGGGGTGCACTCCGTAGATCTTCTCCCTTTTGTCAGAATGATAATAATAATAATAATAATAAATTACATTTATAAAGCGCTTAATACAATGTTTCTAAGCGCTTAACATACAAGTAAGGTACAACATAAAATAAACATACAGCAATAATAATACATAATTCTAATAATAACATTACAGATAATTAAAACTGCCCTATAAATTACTATTACCGGTAAACAAAAAATACTTCAAACTTGCCTTAAAAGACTCTACAGATGGGGATTGACGAATAATAATCGGTAAACTGTTCCATAATTTAGGGGCTGCAATGGCAAAAGTACGATCTCCGTAACGGGTATTGGTTCGGGGACCAGGGGCGTATTGTAACGTGATGGAACAATAGGTTTGAGAAATGATACAGTTAAAATTGAAAGAAATTTAAAATCAAGATTGATAACAATTTTTTTTTTTAGTTATGCATTTTCATTTTCATCAGATTTGATAATAAATATAAATTTCCAGTAGGCTGTCAAAAGTGCTACATCAAAGATGTTCATGTTAATCATAAACTTTATTTCTTCATTACAATAGGATATCCATTCCAAGCGATCTGTCAAGGATGAACCGATAAGTACCGGCATCCTCGAAAACAATTCTGATGACGATTGGGACGACCTGGAACATGACAACGACGATGATGATTCAAAGGTCACGACCCCTGAGAGCTCCGACATGGAGGACCTCTTCGGTGACATGGACGAGAAGAAGAACAAACCAAAACTGAACTTTCGCAAAATCAGCGCTGGTATCGAATCCCCTCCCGTAACCGCGACACCATCGACCTTGACGGCGATGACGCCGTTGAGTGAGAAGCTGACATCGGGTACAGCCTCAGCAGCCAAGGAGACAGAGGTCGATGATACCGAGGCAGAGCAGGAGGAGAACCTAGATGAAGAAGTGCAGGAGGCTAGCGAGGGACTTGATCTACTACCGGGTGACAAGTACACTGTTCAGCTGAAGAAAGCTAATGGATCTTTAGGCATCAGTGTTACGGTAAGGGAGAAATATTGATGAGTCATAGATGTTGGGGTGTTTCACAAAGACTAAGATCGACTTTAGGTTGGACCTAATTATGGCAGGCCATTCATGCCACTGGTTGCTCTCACCATGTTATGATCTTTAGATAATATTCTTCACTTCAATAATGAATTTAAAAAAAAAGTAAATTCTGTAGATCTGTACGTCTCTTGAGAGACGAATGCCAGTAATTGGTTTGAGCTAAGTCCAACTTAAAGTCGATCTTAGTCTTTGTGAAACAACCCCCTGATCTCACATGGAATTTTCTGTCTGTAAATCTCAGATGAATTGTCAGGAAAGAACTGTGAAACTGTGGCTTGAATCACAAGTTCTATGTTAGCAAAGTCAATATTATATTTCAGCTTTGGTAACTGGTGCTTGGCGGTTTGTAGCCCCTGTTTCTGAATGTCCACAAGTTCCAGATCAGATGCGTGCAGTTAAAAACAGTGGGTGTAACTGTATCAAAAGGTTGTTGACTTGTGTACTTTACTATAGGGTGACAAGATCTTGATTGTAATAGTGCACTAACATGTGTTAGGGTTTGTTGTAAGCCTTGATATGAATAGCCATGTATACTTTTTGTCATACTGAAATTCAAAGTGTCTTGCAGAGTTTGGTAAGGAATGAATGAAAAAAATGAATGAATAGGAAATCAAGTAGATTCACAACACTACTCTGTGAACTTTGACTCCATGACTTCATATTCTCATACAGGGTGGTGTGAACACGAGTGTAAAGCATGGAGGTATCTACATTAAGACCATGGTTCCAGGAGGAGCAGCTGACCAAGATGGCCGTATCAAGTCTGGTGAGTTTAGAAGAATTGTTCATGAACAACATTTAAGATATTGAATTGAAATGTCAAAACTATCAGGCCCGATTTTTCCCCCATTTTCTTATTCAAAAGGCGTGGAATGTTGTTAGATGCCATTTTTAGCTCATCCGGCCCGAAGTGCCCGATGAGCTTATTTTTGTTACCGTACTCAACTCATGTTTAGCCAAATATATTCATTACTCTACTCTATTCATTCCTGATTATATTTGAATGACAGATATTGTACTCTAGATTATATATGCATAGTTGATTTAAATTGAGTAAGAGTTCTCATGTTTTACCAAATTGCTTGGACTGCCAAACAAAAGTGCAACATTGTGTTAAAAATCTGATTAACAGTCAAGTACAATGTAGGAACCCACACGCACATCTGCGACTACATGTAGGTATTGAAATGAATTCAAGTAATGTACGTGTATGTTATATATCTCAAAAGTTCAAGTAAATATTTAGCACTGATTTCTAGTGTAAGTGGAGCACAGCTGAGTTGAAAACTCAAACTAAATTGCTGTCCTTTTACTGAATCTAATTAGGTGACCGACTGCTGGAGGTCAACAGGTCAACCCTGACCCAGGTAACTCACAAGCAGGCTGTGGAGATCCTACGCCGGGCTAAGGATGTGAGTACCCTAGTCATTGAACGCGGCATCCCTCCTGCAGCCACCAGCGCTCTCCCTCCCACACCAGTCCACTTCCAGCAGCCCCTGCACCAGCAGCAAGGGGGTAATGGTAGTGGTGGTGGAGGGGTGCAGGTGGATACCAGTGCCAACCAGAATACAAGTGCACCAGGTAAGGAATTGTGTATTTGTTTTTGGTGGTCATTTCATTCAACAAAGTACCAATTATTTTAGGTGACATCATCTCAATCATATTTTTTTATTTTTTATTTTTTAAATCTGGTAAAAACATCTCATACATAATACAAATTAAAATGAAACACATGTATTTCAAATATATCATTATCATAATACAAAATGATGATCAATATAGTATGAGAAGAAACAGAGATTATGGATTTTTTTTTAAAGAACATACAATTTTTTTTCCATACTTGACATTATCCAAAGGCGTAAAATGTGACATGAACTATTGCTTTAATATGTGAATCTTTCATGTACTTGGTAAAAAGACCAATCAGCCAGATTAAGGAAATGTCAAAGATCTCATGTAAATTTACACTTTCCCAGTTGATCTAAAATGCTGTACAAAATTATATCTGTAGAAATTGCCAATGGAACATAATTAATTGGACAATATTTTGTGTCACATGAATTCTTTTCCACCTCGTTACCATGAATCTTTTAGGATATTGTTCTGGGTGATTTTCAAAGATAAGCAGCTAAAATTGCGCCTCTCAATAGTTGCATGAAGGCTTAGGGTGTATGTTAACCCAAGATGCTCAAAGATGCTTATTGCATCTTAGTGATGATGATTTCCTGTGAAAGAATTGCATTAGTCATTAAGATAATTGTTGTGATTTCATCGTCTTCCAATAGTCATCCACACAGACATTCATCCAGCTTCAGCCGACGAAAATCCCGAAACCGACTTTGCTACCGAAAATGAAGACCTTGACCTCGGCACTGCGGACGAAGAATACGAAACAGGATGGGATGATGACGACGACGATGTGGCGGTCAGCAGGAGTGACCCGATGACCATCAAGGAACCTGTAGCATGTATGCAGGTCGAAGAGCAACATGCCGTGGCGCCCTCTATGGGTGCCATGTTGCCTCCTGAGATTAAAGGTGATCCTACAAAGAAAGAGCAAAGTAAATTCAAAGATTCCTTTTTATATTTCGGTGTTTTGCCTGCCGTGAAGCTGTAACCTGTACCAAGTGTGGAACTTCTTTGCATGGCTTTGTAATCTTGTTTCAAGAGAAGTGGTAACGTAGAAACCTTAGTTTGAGGTAAAATGTAAACAAATCTCTCTGTAACCTGTTCTTAATTCGAAAACTTATATTTTCCCTAGATACCCTGTTTGATTTAGCATTCTATTTTCTCTTTTTCTCTCTTTTGCATGATTATCACCTCTAGTAGAAGCATCAAATCCATTTTATTTTTTAATTTCAAGAATACCAATAACATTGACAAGATTTGGTGTTTGTATAATAACTTTCCCCATCTCTCAATGGCAATTGTGTTAGATTCCCTGTTCTCAGATACTTTTGTTGCGGTTAACTTCATGTAGGGCTCACTAATTGTAAAGTATATGAAAGTGCAATCAAAATGGTCATTGTAAGACCTGCTTTAATGCAGCAGCAACCTGGCCCCAAAAGTTATATGTTGCAGTAAAATAAATCCACTTAACATGTAAACAGCTGAAGGCAATGGAATATAGGTTAAAGAGTCTCTATGCCTAGTGACAGTGATTTGCATGTTATATATACAAATGAGTGACATACACTTCTCATCTCTTTTCTTTCTGATGTGGTCGTAAGACTTCGTAATGGGTTTCTGGTGTACGAAATGAAGGTTATATTGTCTTTCAGTATCTTTAGCTCTCCTTGTCTTTACGCAATCTCCTATGGTAAACGGAGTGTGAAACCTTTTGTATAATGCTTGAAAACAAATAATTAATGGAGAACTATTCTCTGGGTGTCTGTTCCCTCACCTTGGTGTATAGTGATATCTTTTCCCCTTGACATATATTCTCATTACTTTCCTCTAGTTGAACTCTTTCATGTGTGGAATGACCTAGCATACTTGTTTATGTCTTGATTTTCCATTTAGATTTATTTCCTACATTTTGCATGGATAGTATATGTAGGTGCTGCTATAAAATAACTTACCGGTATTGTAATAAGTTTTAACTTACAAACTTTTTTAGTAGAAGCTTTTAAATATAGTAACTGACAAAGTAGAAGTTTCAATAGAGTAGAAATAACTGAGACTTGTTAAATGGTACATGTTCTTTACTAAATCTAATACATAACATTATTTCATATCTGGTATTGCTTTATAAATGATGTTATACACAACAACAAATAATTATTATAGATTTTTTTCTTACAGGTAATGCATTCAATCGTTTATTGAACTAAATGTTCTACACTATAATATGAGCCCATACCAGTGCTCTGGTGAGCATTGTATGCCATTAGACTGTATGTGAACTTGATTTTGTAGTGGGCATCAACCTTACTAACGTAGCCATATATTTTATTAAATGAGTTTCCTTTACAATTAATGATGTAAGTTCCTATATGTAAAGGCATTATTACATAAGTAGATGTAGTCGATGTAAAATGATCTATTTTTGTTGAAACTAAACTGGTATTCTTTGATTCCTTCCATGGTTTTGCAGTTGATCCAGATATAGATGACACCGAGCCCCCAGTAAGTCCCTCCTCAGATGACGTGGCTCTGTCCCCTACAGACATACACAGAATGGGATCTCCCATGTTCCCTGCACAGCGCAAGAACAGCCTTGGTGTCATATTCCATCATGACCTAGATGGCAGCATCCATTCTCTCCGGAGGTCGTCCTCGGCAGCGTCCCTGGGGATACACTCGGAGCACACCGAGTCTGACGACGGCAACAGCCTCATGATGCCTTCCTTTGCTTCTCATGCGACGACACCGACCATCGAGGCACTGCATGACGATGACTTCCGCACTCCACCATTGACGGACGATGAGTTCGCGAGTGAGAATGAGATGCCTGATGTACCGGAGGATGAGAGCGTTCATCCGGAGTCTCCCGGCTCTGTAACAGAATCGCCCTTCGCGTCAGATGGCTATTCGGATGAGGTGGATGATTACCTGGCAGAGATCGCATCGCCGACATTGAGCACTCGCGAGGCAGACACGTTGACCCCCACTGCCCACCTGACAGGAATGCGGAAGAGCGCGAAGCGGAAGTCGTGGGTGAGCATCGCAAGCAGTCATTCTCCGGCTCCAACAGAGAGCACGCAGTTTGGAAGAACAGAGTCCTCGCCGCGATCCAGCCGAAGATCACCAACATCGCATCTGTCCGAGTCCTCGGAAGACTCTGGCAGCGAAGAGTCTGGATCAATGTCATTTAGCGATAATGAGATCGCAGGACATTGGTCAGACGAGGAAGACCACAGGCTGGTCAAGTCAAAGCTGCCAGCAGAAAGCACCCCCAAAGATCCTAACTTTGTATCACGGCGAGTAGCCATGAAGTCTCCTGCCAGCCCTGAACCCATATCAGAAAGCATCCAGGATGCCTCTCCATCCCTACCAACCATGTCCCCACCTCTCTCCTCCCGCTCCTCATCCCTGACACCGTCCCAGGCCAGCCAGATCTCACTCACCAGCCCCATCCCGGATGAGGAGGAGGCAATGTCACCTAGCTCCACCTTGAGCAGTGTGGGGGCCCTCACTCTGACACAGACGATGCTCTCACAAACGATGATGTCTACAGGATACATGAGTGAGATCGACATGCCAAACCTTCCTTATGTTACCCCAGGTAAGGCCACATTTTGTGCTAAATTTTCCTTCATATTTCCATATTTTGTCCTTTTTCTTTGTAGTGGTAAAATAGTGCTTTAACCTCTTTACTCATTGTATTTCTATGTACCTCTTCTATCTCATCTTATCATGTTTATTGGTTTTTAGTTGAAAGTTATTTATTTCATGTTATGTTAAGTGCTTTAAAACAACAAATATGTTTAGCACTATACAAGTGTTAACTCTACTATAATAATAGGGGTAATAGTTTATCTGTAAAGCGCTAAGAGACATTTGTATTAAGCGCTATATAAAATAGGAATATTATCATTATTATTATTACTATAATCACCATGATATTTCCTCTTTACAGAGAACACCTTTGAAGTGCAACTCAACAAGGGCTCTCAGGGGCTAGGCTTCAGTGTGATGGGGGGTAAAGGCACCCACACCGACCCTAGAAAGTGCCTCATCAGTATCAAGAAGCTCTTTGCTGGTCAGGCCGCCTCCCAGAGTGGTCTCGTGGAGGAGGGCGATGTCATCCTGGCGGTCAACGGAGAGTTGGTCCACGACGCCACTCATCCGGTAAGTCAATCTCAAAGATAGTCTGTGTTGAAATCATGAGCCATTGTACCAAAAGATTTGATCATTAACATATTACAAATTTTATTTTAGTTTTGAGTTAGAGCATATATGGCAGACAAATATTTGTCATATTGCTTTTTATGAAATATACATTTATACCTGTACGACTATACACAAACTGCTTGTTACCCATTTTTAAAGATAAGGCCAGTTATGGTCATGCGATTGCATTGTGAAAGAAACGTAGAATCAATCAGAAAAGGTTGATCATCTAGCATAAGTATTGGTGTGTACTGCAAGGTTCTGGAATCATCAAAATGATAAGAAATTTGGCCCAGTCTTGGTAAAGTTACAAGCACTGTACACAGAAAGATATATATGGGACTACGCGACACGTGCGCGATATCTATCAGGTCCAAATAGATATAATATATTACCAAATATATCAATTAGTTGGCGGTTTCTCAGCAAAATTTTGTATCATCACATTAGTCAAAACATATTCTTTCACATGATTGTTAATTAGAGCTTCCATTTCATATTTTGAGAGAGGGGCGTTTACAAAACTGATCTTTACCTTTAATGTCAGCTTATTATAATCTTTTGCTAATGTCTCAGTCTTGCTACCATTACAAATCTTGTTTGTAAATTTTTTATAGGAACCTTATCTATCATTAAAATTTAGAATTGTTATACATGTACAGTATGTGTATTGCAAATAAAGGAATGAAATGTTATGTTTAAGGTTAAATAGTGAATCCCTAAAATGTGAACCCACTTTAGATAACTATTTTACTATCTTTGTCTGGTTTGGAACCACCTCATCAGCTCCCAAATAACTCTAGGAGAAAATTTTGATAAGGATTAAAGATAAAACTGTAAATGTGACTACCTGTCATAAAAGAAAAAAGTACCAAAACCCTTTTTAGGTAAAATAGAATTGTGCATATGAAAAATTAAAGAAAAATTGTTGAAAAGTATTAATTATTTAATGCAGAATTTGTCCCTTTAAATTTTTTTTAAATGAAAAAAGAAGACACCTACAACGTGTACATAATAATGGTCTCATTCATATCAAAAGATTTCCTACAGAAAAAATGTATACACAATTTCTACCACTGCTTAGGCCAATAACCTCTGTTGTATATGAACACCTTCTCTCTTTCCACCGGTAAACAATTTCTTGGGCGTGTGAGTTGTGTGAATTGACGTTATCAGCGCAACGATGTTCAGTAATTATAGGTGTGATCTACATGTACAGGGAGTGTTTCACAAAGATCATAAGTCAAACTTAACTCTAAGTTGGACTTAAACAATTATGGAGAGCCATTTGTAGCCTTAAAATAAAATACATTCAAAAGCGAAAAATTAAGTAGTTTAGACTATTTATAAATTCCACATCCAGAACATGAAATCTACTAGCTATTAGAAAATATGAATGATTTGAATCAACATTTTATGCCTTTTAAAATAACTTTTGCAAAATATTTTCATATATGCTAACGGCTTTCCATAATTTTTAAGTCCAACTTAGAGATAAGTTCAACTTAAGATCTTTGTGAAACACACCCCTGATCATCTTGAATGATACCTTCTGTTATCCCTCTGAAGCTATCCATCGTAACACGTCAAAAATCAGCTGGTAATTGACCTAGTTGTCAACTCTACCCCCTCCCAAACCATCCACAACTTCTAGTATTACACCCCTATACATCCACATGAACAGTGCTGTCATTATACGGCAAAAGGACATAAGTGACAGACATTCAAATCAAAGAGATTATTGGTACATCGATCTACTACAGAACAAAAGAAGGGCACTGCAGAAAGATTTAGCTTCAACTAACACTCATCAGATTAAAGTACAAGATTGAACAGAATTTAATTCAATTCAATTCATTTATTTTTCCTCTTTCAATCGTTCATATTTCAATGATGGTACAATTTTAACATATTCACATATTTATATACATATAGATCAATTTGCACAATACAATACATTAAAAAAATACACATGAAATTGAAAGGAAAGGAGGGCCGACTAAATAGCAGAGCTTGTAGGTTGTAAGCCCCCCTGTAAAAGTAATTATTATGAATTATTATTTTATGAGAACAAAAACTAACAGCAGAAAGCTGAAATCAGGCAACATAAATACAAATTGAAAATACCTGTATGTGTAGAACTTTTTTTTTTTTTATTTGCCTCATCAGAGGATTTATTAAGTATATATGGTTACATTCAAAAATACAATACTACAAATCAAATTTACATAATCACAAATGTGTAGAACTTAGTAGTACCTTTACATCTCTCTTCTGCTTTGTAAAGAACCCACACACACAGAAAAAAAGAAAATCACAAAAAGCAAGCACTACATTATGAGTTATAACCAATCCTATCTCTCTCTCTCTCTCTCTCACATGGTGCACCCGCAAGCCTACTGTATGAGTTATAACCAGTTTGCTATTTATTTCAATTTTTGGCACTATGTCACTTCTTCCCTTTTTGCAGTTCTAACTGCTAAATATATAGGGTTGAATGCTCATTAGGAGAAAAGCCTCCTGTGATCAGAGATTTCCTGTATGATCCCCCTCATAACAAGGTATTGATTTCATGTTGCGGCCCCTTCCACACTGCCTTACATAGTTTGTCTGCAAACATGTTTTGGGGGTGTAAAATCCGATTTAATAGTTTAGCTATCTACCAGTAATCAGATTTTCCTTTTATTTTTAATAGATGAATTTGTGGAATGTCCTATGTAGGTTAGGCCTGAGTCATGTCGGGATTTTCATAAACCGGGTCCCGACGGCCTTGCACCGATCGGGACCCGGTGTCCCGAAATCAGCTCGCAGGATTTGTCACTTGCCTCTATAAACAGCGCATATCATCAGTATGTCCCTTAAAAGTGACCTTTTTTATCAGTCAAATAAATCAACACATGCATACCTCGGCACAGATTGGTATATTCTTCCATTTGACATTATTTTTATCCATGATTGGCGATGTTTAGTGCCATTATCGTGCCTCTAAAAGTAAAAAAAACTGGAGCAAAAATAGAAAGACAACGATCGAGCCGCCATTTTGATTCATGCAGGTTGAATAAATCGGGTCAGAAAACATTAATGTTTGAATAATAAAACGGCTTTCTAAAAAGTACTCCTTTACAACATACAGATCAAATAATTTTTAAAAACAAAATAGATATTTTTTCTTTGATTTTGAACACCGCATGCTTCTTTTAAAAGCTGAAAATTACTTGGTAATCACAAGAAGTTTCGATACGGATAGCTGTTGCAAGGCAAGTTCAGACTAGTCTCGGAAAAATGCGCAGTGCTCCTTGTTAGCTGTAATGCGTGCCAGAACGAACCCAAACAAAGACGTGATCGTAACGAGAAAAAAATCATTAAAAACTACGAGAGCACAATTGGAAAGACAACTACTGCTCAAAATTACAATAATCAGATAAATAACTTGGACAAAGAATTCAATAATCGCCCAAGAAATGCCAAAGAAATTGTGATAATCGAGGAGTAACTGGGTACATTTTTATCGCAAGGGGCTTGCTGCAAATACTCGAATCCTTTGCTATACTGCTTTTTACCGCAGAGGGCGTTATTTGGTTTCTAGCCTCGTGGTAGAACACGAGGCTAGAAACCAAATAACGTGTAATTCGGACATATCAGCAGGCCCATTCCGATAATGATTGTACCTATAGTAACTCCTAAAATATCACTATTTCTGTGGCTTTTCTTGGACAACCATTGTATTATATCCATTTTGTCTTTTAAAAATTATTCGATCGGTATGTTGTAAAGAAGTACTTTTTAGAAAGCCGTTTTATTATTCAAACATTAATGTTTCTTTCAACCTGATTTATTAATCCTGCCGAGAGACCCGGCCAGTACAGTAGCTAGCTAGCAGCTGGCAACAACAACCCCATGGGGCGAACTGCTTTGCAACCCATATTTATATCAGCAGTTCGGATTGATTCAGGATGAGCTAGAATATGACTGGTAACAATTAAATACTTAAGTTTCAAGGTGGAATGATTTTAGTGTTGTGCAAAACTGCAATTTCTTACATATTTCATTATTTTTTTCGGAGCGTCGGTTCTCAAAAAACGAAACCGGGACCCGACGGCAACGGTCGGGTCCCGGTGTGATCGACCGTACCGACTCAAGCCTAGTCCTATGGATACCTTTCACCAACTACATGTATATGTGGAATTTTATTGTCCTAATTTTGTTTAATGTAAACAGTAGTATTGGTGACTGGTGACTAAATCATATGGGAAGGGTGTAAACATAAACAGTCCTTGCATGTTTATTTGTACATATTTTTGTGATCACGAGGGGCTCTGGTTTTTTAGCAGCTAGGGCTACATAAATATGGAGAGAGAAGAGAGAGAGAGAGAAAGAGAGAGGGAGGGAGGGAGACAGACATACACTGTAGTTAGAGTGAGAATATATGAAAGGGGCTGCGCATAGGTTCCTTGTGCATTGCTTGCGCGATGGTACAGGAAGTGCAGCAATGGGAACACAGTTGTGATAGCCAACTCTTTACGAGCTTGTTATCATCGAGTGAATAATTGATAGAATCCTCTTTTCCACCCCTTTTTGTCTAATTCCAATTACTTTTCCAATTTACTCGCAGAAGAGTAAACCACAAGCTATTTTTGTATGCGGAAAGAGAACATTTGGCCTTCCTCATTGTTCACGTAAATAGAATTATTGCACTTTCTAAACACTCAAGGTTTTCAATAAAAGTTTCCAATTGTCCCAATATTTGTTATTTATGAGTACCGGTACATGCAGTTTTAGACTTCCATGTTCAATAGACATGTATTTTATTAACAATCTTTGCAGTTTGACAACATACATGCATGTATGGAATACAAGCAACATGAAAATTGTGCATTAAATGTCTTCTCTGTACAAACATACTTTCATTTTTTTATTTTTAATGAAAAGGTTAGGATGTTTGTAGGACATTGAGGACATGAAGAAATCATTTCACAAGAAAACAAGTCAAATTAGTAAAAATGTAAAAATGAAGAAAGAAGAAAAAAAAAAAAAAAAAACATGTACACAAAAGTACCTGTACATCTAGTAGATATCAACAACTTTGATGGGAAATGCAAAAATGGAATATTAGTCAAGTAAAACAGTCCGGGAGAAATACCGGTACACTGTACTCACTTTAAATCGAATTATTTTCAGAAAAAATATTAATTAGCAGACATTACTTAATTGTCTTAAGTATTAAAAACATGTTTACCTACACCTGTTAGTGTGCTTAAAATACATGTAGCATAGACATGTTTTTAATTACAACAGATCACAAGACAACTTTGTAAATAAATTCAATGACAAACTCTTCTCACATTCTATTTGAAGTAGAATATGAATTTAAACATCAATGGGTGTCAGACAGACAATAATTTCATTAAATTCTTATGTGATCTGTTGCAATGGAAATGCTAGGGGCCGTGGGATTAAGTATTTAAGAGGGAAACATAGTTCCATCATTATTTTGAATGATTAAATATAATATACCATGTAATCAATAGATTGTATTAAGTGCATCTATTATGGAAGTTCTAATTTCGTTAAGCAAAATTATATTGTTTTTCTTCTATTTAAAGTAATCATGTATTAATGGGGATCTCAGGCTTCTGATATCAATTAAAAAGGAATCACTTTTGTCTCAGCAAGCAGCGAAAGTTTGCTTATAAATGGAGGCCATATGCGACTATGGTACATGTACGTAATTACAAATTGAGAAAGTCTGGAACACTCTAAAAGTGAATTTGGCAAAAATCATAAGACCGCATCTGAAGTCATCTTGTTGTTTCATTTTTCATCATAAAATATATAAAAATTCAAAACTTGTGATCTTCATTAGATCACAGTCCAAACAAAATATGGTTTTATGTACTACTTCTAGTGAAATACCTCAACATAATTACTTTGGATTTATAAACGCTAGCTGATATTTAGTTTCTTTTCCCCCTGAAAATGATTTAAAACCTCTGAACTTGTGATGGCCAATTTCAAAGCATGCATTCTAGACATGAGTTGATTACTCATTATTAGTTGGAAGAAATCACTGTCCGCCCTTACATGTAGTTTACATCATATTTAGTAATGTCTATAAAGGATCATGAAATTTTAAGAACGTTTCAGATTAAAACAATCAAAATCATGGGTAAAAGTACCCTCAAGAAAATTTCTCATCAAATAATCGTCATACACATGTACATGTTTTTGGAAAAAGTCAATTCGGCTGTAAATCTAGAACATATTTATTCGGAATAATAATCTAGCAAGAATCCGAAGTCCACATTTATATTCATAATTTCTCTTTCAAAAATGAGTAATTTTCCAAACTTATTCTGCCTAATGAGGGAGAGCTTAGTCTTGATTGAAAGCATGTCTTCTTCTGACTTTGCTCTCTGTCTGGTCTGCAGATAGTCGAAACAGGATTAAATAATGCCATCTTAATGTGAAAGTTGATGATTTTGGGGGAACAATTTTGTGAGAAGAGGAATAATTAAGCTTGGATATGAAGGATTAAAGGAGGGATTAAGATTAGAGGATATTTTGGGCAGCTCTTTTAATAGTTATCAAATGTGATGACTACTAATGAGGAGGCGCGATAGCTCAGTCGGTAGAGCAGTGGTCTTGTAATCCGGTGACACAGGTTCGAAACCAAGGCGCTAGTGCCCTTTGGTAAGGCATTAATCCTCATTACCAGGTCCCTCAGAGAGGACCTAAAGCCGTCGGCCGTCTGGTTGCTTACTTCCAAGCATTTATGCTTTCTTAGCAGTCAGGTAAAATAACCACCACCATTCATATATACATGTATACACAATATTCCTGTATAAAGTCTGGAGTTCATTAAAAACACATGCCGTAAGTGTAAGTACAATTTCTAACTTCTTTGAAACTTGAAAGTAGTTCCAAAAATGAAGTTTGAGAATCAGATTGAGTATGTCTGGAAAATTGATTAAGGGAAGAAAAGGCTCTTTTAAAGTGATGGAAGGAAAGAGGTTTGAAATATATAGATAGAAAGGCTTGTATACGAAAGTAGTACTTTAGTTCATCCTAAAAGCGCTAGTGAATAAATTATGTCTGAAGTAGGAATTTATATTTGGGAAAGGGAAAAAACTTTGAATCCTATGATTGTCATCTTAATTTATAAAACTGGATGCAGTAATATGAGAGTATTGAAATTTTCTTATAAGATTATTCCAAAATCCATAGAATTCTAGACTGATGGTAAGCTAGGTTGAGAATAATTGCCAAGAATAACGCAAAAAGCAGGTTACAGATGATAACAAAGTGGTTCTTGGATACCTGAATAATAAGAGCATATGCAGGCCTTTATAACATCCCTTGTTACTTGTAATCTTCAAGACAATGCAAGAAATTATGCAACTACATGTGAGTTCTATTTTAGGATATTCCAAATCCAATCATGAGAGCTTATGTCACACTAGCAGTGATCATAACAAGGAAATGTGCATTGTCTCATGTGTCGGTTTGAGTTCATACCCGCATGACAGGAATTAAGGGGAATGTTTTTAAATTCATTTAGCTTGGCAGGGTGACACATACTTTGTTAATAGAGTATCATGTTTGGGACATCCCATCTGTGCGCGGGGGAATGAACAACCAAATAATATTTAACACATTGCCACATGTGACTACTTCAGGGTGCACAGCAGAATTCTGTTTTTCTGTACTGCAATTTTTGTTTGTTTTTGCGATCACTTCATGAAAGTAATAAGTGACAAATGTGTTCTTACGTTCTTGAACAACATGCTGTTTGGATTTTAAGTGTACCTCTGTAGTTGTTTTGGAAATTGTGGATTTGCTTTGAACGGATCACCGCTTTTGGATTATCTTGGATTAATGCTCTTTACCATCATAGCGCTTTAGCGGAATGGATATTTATGTCTTTACTATTCATTTTGATAAAAGTGACTTGTGAAATATGGATTCTCAAAGAATGATTGAAAATAGTCAATTTGAGCACAGCCTTTATAGATGAAGTACGTGTATAGAAATAGTTCCAAGATTTAGATGATGAAGTCTGTTGATTTGTTGGTTCGCTTTTGGAAACAAAAGGTATGGAGACTCAAACAGTATTTCACATTTAAATGTTTCATTATCTATCTGTAAACTGTGTTGAGAAATGTAGATATGACTTATATTCTCTTTTCCTATAGGTGCTGAATATATAGTTTTTACAGAATGTTAGAGCAATAGAATCATCACACTATATTAGTTTGGTGATATTTGATTGACTTCTGATAATTCACTTGAACAGATTCAATTTTGGAAAATAGAGAAAAATATAGTAGTGTGCTTGATTTAATTGCCTTGCCTTGTAGGGCATTAGTAGCAATAGAAATCTGCCACATTTACTCTCAACCTAAATGTGTTATATATACATTCATGTTGGTAGTACTAAAATCTACCTACTTTGCCATCAAAGTAGTTGAAATGTCTATAAATTGACTAAGAATATAAATGTAGAAAAAAGCATTGCTAAGAGTTCAACTGTTCAGGAAAAATTACAATATTCACCTTTATTATAAGAACTATATTTGTTCCACAGAACAAATACAAATGTAACCCTGAAATCCTAAGTATCATAACTGCAAGAGGAATAGTTTCAAAATAAAAATGAAATAAATTTCATTCATTCATTTATTGGTTTCATTTCTTACCAAACTTTCAGATACATTGTCTTTCAGCATGACATAGAGCAAATACACTGCAAAACCCTAAAATTTCTGTATTAGTCATAACTATATGACTAATAGTACATAATGAATGAAAACTTGTTCCTAGACTTATTTGATTTGATTTGTTATTACTCTTATTCTTGTAATTGATCCAGGAAACGGTGGCTAAATTGAGAGGTGCCCAGGAAAATGTGAAACTTCTCCTGTGCCGACCTAGTGAGGAGGAGCTTCTTAGGCTTCTTCAGAAGGTAACCATTAAAGCTTCACAATTCATTTGGGCATAAAAGTAAATAAATTATATTAATTCGGCTTAAAACGTATTGACAAATGCTCTTGAAAGTTTTATTACCACGGCTAAATAAATGAAAATAAATGGCCATTGCAATTAGTAGTTTTTGCTATTTCATGGTCTCCTATTACCATATATTACCATATACATTTGTTGATAAATTGTATATATGCGTCATACTTTGTTTCTTGAAATGGTAATAGACTTGATGTGCATGTATATTAAAGGTGATACAAATAAGTATTAAATTATAGACGAAATCATGACCACAGGATTGATTGGAAAGAAAAGTCATGAGATTATCACCATGACCTTTGACTTGTTCAACAATATTTACTAACGTACTGGTAATAAAACAGTTGAATACTTTGGACAGAAAATCATTTGTTTTATTCTGACCCCATCCTCTTATCTTTGTAGAAGTCTGAGGAGCTGCAAGTCAAACGAAAAGCTGCCCCTCCTCCTTTGGACACCCCTGCTGCTGGCAACAACTCAATGACCCTCAGCTCCCCACCCTTCTCCCCAGAACCTAAGGTCTCCAACCCCCCTCTCTCCCCTACCGTCAATGAACTCCCACCACCTCCATCACCACCTTCTTCCCCTCCACACTCTGATTCTGAAGACGATGGGGAGGATGTCACGGATCAAGGTGCGCCCCCCTTGGAGAAACCATCTCCCGTGTCTAAACTGGCAGCGGCGGATAGAAGTGCTTTTTCGGAGGTGTCGCCCTCCCTCCCCAAGCTGGGAGCGGTGGACATCAAGTCAAAGATCCCTGTCAGTAGCAAGAGGAAGTCTCAAGACTTGGGGGTGAAGGGGAAACCCCTTCTCTCTCCATCTTCCAGCACGGAAAGTTCTCCCAGGAAAATGCAACAGATCATGTCAGAACCATCCTTTGATTATGAAGAGGTAATTGATTCAAGATGGAATACATATAATGATGAAATTACTAATTATCAAACAGGATGTATACCAGTTATATATGGTTATCATAATACAGATCAAACACACCCTTTACCTCTCTTTCTCTCTCTCTCTCTCTCTCTCTCTTTCTAAAGATTCAAGATTAATTTATTGTCATGTAAAAAATACATACAATTTGTCTTCAGACATTTGGAGGTGCATATACATGTACATAAATAAATATATAAATACAAACAAAATAATTACATTTTAACACAACATTTATTAAACAATCATTACAATCTCCTCTCTCTCTCTCTCTCTCTCTCTCTCTCTCCCTCTCTTCCTCTCTTCCCCTCTCTCTCTCTTTTCTCCCTGTTCCCCCTCCCTACCTCCTTTTCTTTTTCTCTTCCTCTCTTCATTTTTTCCTCTCCCTCTGCTCATTTCTCCATCAATTCCTCTTGCCTGTTTCGAACTAATATGATGTTTGTCCTATTTAATGTGAGGCATGAACACTAAAATGAATTATCTAAAATGTATTACACTCGAATGTCCATTTTAATACCAAATCCTCTCGTTCATGCCTTGAGTCCTCCTGTTCTGTTATTAAAGTCTTAAAAACAATTTTCTTTTTGGTTATTACATGATGCAGTAATTGGACTATGTTTATTAGGAACTCAACATGTGACAGTTGGTGCCATTCTACAGGTGTCTGTAGAATACTAACTATTATTTTGTTCCGTTGTGTTTTCAGAATGATATCTTTGAGGTGTATTTAGTGAAGCCTCAACGTGGAGGTCTTGGGTTCACTGTGGCTGGTGGAGCTAACACTGGAGGATGTTACATCAAAGACATTCTGCAGGAACCTGCCGTCTCTGATGATAGACTCAAGAAAGGCGACAAGATATTAGAGGTATGTTAGCGAGAAGGTTAGATGCGTGATTTCATTTGAATACTTATCCTACAGGTTTGTCAATAGTTTATAATCAATTTTTCGATGTTTTATGATAATAATAATAATAATAATAATAATATTTAGCTTTTATATAGCGCTTAATACAATGTCTCTAAGCGCTTTACAAATATACTATTACCCCAGTCATTGGATTCAGTGCTTGCCAGAACACAATGTGTGCACAATCTCCACTCCCTGGGGAGCATTCCAGCCAGGCGTTACTTGACGCTCAAAAACTGTTTGACCAACAATGACGGCCGCATCCTACCGGGTACCCATTTATCACCTAGGTGGAGAGCAGCAAGTACAGGTTAATATCTTGCCAAAGGATGTTAGTGCCGTGTCGGGATTCGAACCCTCAACCTTCGCATCTCCAGTCAAGTGCCTTAAACCACTATATACCACTAAAACCCTTATAATATCATTCATTAATGAAAAGTGCTTCATTCAGGTGTATATCACAGGTACCTGTATGTATTCAGCAAGTGAGAAAAGATATCATTGTGAGCCAGAGGGTCGTTTTGATGGTTGTATGGCCCACACTCCAGACACAATTTCTCCTTGTCAATACACCCTTTCACGGTTAAGGCCGCCATTTTAATTTGTTAGTAAACATTGCGTCATCAATGTTTTCAGATGCGCATGTATTATTGCGCCACTGCCTGCGCTGTGCACTCACATCATATTGACATCGTGCCATTTTAAATTATGAGTAAACAACTTTTTTACTCATAATTTAAGATGTCAGCCCATGCGCACTCTTGTAACCGTGAAAGGGTGCATTCCTACACTTGCTGCATGCGTGACTCCAACCCTGGACCAAACACAATGCCTAAACCTAACCTAAAACACAGTTGCAACCCTAACCCTAGCACTACATGTACAGTGTGTGTATGTTTTTGACAAAATGTCACAGGAGGTACTGTCGGATCAGCGAGTAGAGCTCTCGGCAGTAAATATATTAAAAGTAGTACTTTAGAGATTGATGATGTTAAACAGCAATGGAATAATTGTTTAAGTTGATTTAATAGATGAAATAAATAGTTAATCATCATAACTAAAATGTGTTTTGATTATCTTTTAATTGTATATGAAATGATTCTCTTCTATTTTGTAGGTCAATGGTAGGAGTATGAAAGGGATGAGTCACTTTGATGCAGTCTCCTTCCTCCGTATGACCTCTAGAGAGGTTACGCTCAAGATCGTACACCCATCTTCAAAGTCAATCCAGCCGACACCGTCCCCGACAAAACCTGTTAAGGCTGACAATGTCGCGTCTCCTGCGCTGAAAGGAGATATGGTCGTCCCTAAAGCAGCGATGGACGTCCAGGCTAGTCCTGCTCTAGCCCCAGCTGTGGATGAAGGTCAATACAAGGATGACCCAAGGGGGGCATCTGTAAGCGAGAGTGAGGATGATTGGTCGGATGTACCGTCCGTCGATTCGACCCAAACACCCAAGATGAACCTGAGGGATGCATTCCACACAAGATCGAAGCTTGAGAAGTCCCAGCGTTCCAGCTTGGAGGAGAAGGAGGAGTCGTCTAGACTACCTGATGTTCCAAGCCTGGATGACCTCCCAACAGTTCTTATCAAGAAGAATGAGAAAGGTCAATTGGGATTACTGTTAGGGTTAGAGGTCACGGACCAGGGGTCGGGGTTGTTTGTCAAAGAGGTCGTGAGTGGCCTTCCAATGGCTCAAGATGGAAGCGTACAAGTCGGTGATCAGATTCACTTCATCAATAATCAGTCTGTCAGTGGAATCGGCATGGAAAAAGCCAAGAGCCTTCTTGCAAGGGTGCCCTCTCTTGTTGAGCTCAAGGCAACTAGGTAAGAAATAATGTTTGCTCTATATCACTTACATGTACAGAAGCCAACAGCTCTTTATATCAATTTTTTCAATTTGATACAAGTCCTTCAAAAAAGACAAACATGACTGTCAGACCTACATGTATATTTCTTGCTACATTGATTTTCTCCTCATGATTTGTACATACAATTAAAATGATTATCATTTCCTAGTTCCTTTCAACAAACATTTAAGAAGCTTACACACTGCACCACTTACGTACAGTGATGGAAAATTTAGTTTAGATCAGCTAAATATATTTATGTACCTACTAATAATGAGATTTTTTACATTATAAAAATGTTCTTCTGTTGCCTATTAACAAAAGAACAAATTTGATGCTCTAACAAATTATCCTAAATATAATGACTTTGAACTACATTGTTTAGAAACCTAATAAAAAATTAACATGCTCCCAATTTCCTAGCAATTTATGAAACACATTTCATAAACAAGCAGTTATGTGACATAAAGATTCCATGAAACTTATTCCATGAATTTCCATATCGTATCATAACATCTTCAGAAGCAAGATTCCAGTTCAACCCAGACGACAGCATCCTGTCTTCAAGACCTCCGCCTTTGAGCCGACCGAGACAGGAGAGGAGGAGAGAGTCATCCCATCGGCCCAAGAGGACAATGATGAGGAGTGGATGACAGACTCCAGCGAGCCAGCTAAAGAGGGGGGCATGCCCAGGACCCTCCCAGCCACACCCAAGGGCGAGGAACCAGAGGTGGAAGGGAAGAAAGTCCCCCCTGCAGGCTTTGACCTTGACCTGGGTGATGTGTCAGCAGAAGAGTCTGATTGGGAGGTGAGTCAATGGAAGATGAGATTATTAAAGCCCCACTGTACTACTTATAGCTACCTGCGCCCTCTATAGGGCAAACAATGCCTAATCGGTGCCTGTTGGTTCCCCGTGATCCCCTTTTTCTTGTGTTAATTAAGAGCTGATTTGATTAGATAACCACCTTGCAGGGAGGTCTAATCCCCCTGGCCAAACTAGTGCAGACAGGCTTTAGTGGTATAAGCTGTCAGAAGAGGAGGGATGAGTTTTTATGAATTTATGAAACGTGAATGTCTATGATCCCCACAAAGTGTAGCATGCTTGTAGATAATGACTTTTTTTCAAAGATAAGGGAGGGGGGTGTTCCTGACTTTGATCTGCCTAAGACTGGTAGCAAATTTTGCCCTAATTTGAATGTTGAGTCATTATGTAATTAGACAAGACAATAATTTTTCCAAAGATTGAGAACTGTGTCATGAACTGTGATGATGGATTTATGTATCACTAAGCAATAAAAAGGGGGAGATCGTCTAAGTTGATGAAAGGCATGTTTTTTAGGATCAGAAAAGAGGCAATATAAAACCAACTTAGAGATCAAACAGTTAGGAGAGTTGCATATTTTAAATACAACCAGAGTGGTGAGCAGAAGAGAACACACATGAGATAGTACAAACAGAAAGGTTTTCATTTGTAAATTCATAGCATTTCAAAGATTGTTTTGTGTTCCCTGAGATAAGACAAGCATCTTTCTTTCTTCTTGTACAGGATTTATCTGTGAGTGATCGAGAGGAGCCAAGCCGACTTGATGAGGTCGGTGACATCATGAAGGATCTACACAGGAGTCATGGAGGATACACACCGCAACCACCCATGGATAAAGAAGCAATGAGTCCCACTGTAAGTTCCCATGGTACAACGGTTGGTAAAGATGCAGAAAAGTATATTCTGTCATGTAGAATCTGTTAATGAGAAAAGTAAGCAAACGTGCCTTTGTGAGATGAATTAGTTTATACCTGACCATACTTTTGTTTCAAATAGTTCTAACAAAGTACCAACACAGATGTACATGAACTTGTATAGGACAAAGTACTGCAATGTAGTCTTGGCTGACCAGATATCTGCCCATTTCTGTGCTTTTTATACAGTTTTCACATTGTAGTATTTGTAATCAAAATATAAATAAGTTATTTGTAGTTTAAACTTAATTATAATTCGCTGGGATTACATCATCATAACTAGAAAACTCAATTAAGTCCCTTGGTTAAAGGTAAAGACTAGTATTGGTAACGCCCCAATTTCAAAAAATTAAATGGAAGCTCTCATTACCAATCATGTGAAAGAATATGTTTTGACTAATACATGATGATAACAAATTTGCCGGGAAACCGCCTACTAATTCATATATTTGGTAAATTTGTTTCTCTCATGGTCGTGTGAGAGATATAGGGTAGTCCCGTATACATCTTTATGTGTATAGTGCTTGTAACTTTACGAAGAATGGGCCAAATTTCTTATCATTTTGATGATTCCAGAACCTTGCAGATGCTAGATGCTAGATGATCAACCTTTTCTGATCGATTCCACAACGTTTCTTTCACAATGCAATCGCATGACCATTACTGGTCTTTACCTTTAAGAGTAACTATGAAGTATTTGATTCTTTGTTGACCTAATGTAAGGCTACTTTTATAGGAGCAATGATGATACTGTAACGAACCAATTCGCTACAGGTAGTTATCTTGCAGAAAACGTAAAGGGCGTAGTAAGCTTTTGGGGCGTAAGAGTTCAGAGCGCGATTACGGACGCACCATGCGTAAAGCAGCTCTCGGAGACTATAAATAGCGGTGTTTTACGGAGATTTCGTCACTTCGACGCTGGCTCTCGTGGTTGTCAGATAGCGAACTCTCCGCTTCGCTCCGCTCCACTGAGCTAAAATAAGGATAAGGATTGGAAACGAGAAATAGAGTTCCTACAAAAGGAAATCCCTGCCTTTTTACTATTAATCCAGGTTATTGGTGTCGGTGTTAATTATGATAACGGGTTGGAGATGTTGACTTATGTTTGTATTATTAAAGTATACAGTTAAACAATCCATTGTTTCATAACGTGTAATTAGTTGAGTCTCCATAGACTGACATAATGTAGCCCTCTCATAGAGAATACACATCCAGCTATCCAAAACACCTCTCATCTCCACACCCATATACTTTGGGAAAACGGAGCCACGTCCGGGCCTCTAAACTACAAGCCAAATAGAAACCGCTCGCATTAGTCAGGATGGCAAACTTTTTGTCAGATGACGGTGATAGAGGCAAGGGACAGGCCAGCCCTCCAGCATCCAGGACCCGTTCTAAGATGGAGGGCCGTTACAATACTCTTGATTTTCTTTTTGTTTTTACAGCGATCTGTTACCAGTCCTTTGGACATCCCTACCTCCCCCATTTCTGTCTCTTCCCCGCCCCTGAGCCCCCTCTCTCCCAGCACCGGACCGTCCACAGTCAAGGCTTTCCCCTCCCTTACCGAAGCCCCATCTCCTTCTTTACCCAACGGTGGAAGCGACCAGCGAGATGACGACCTAGACAGCTTTGGTTCTGATGAGGCCTTTTCACCGTCCTCCACCCCGCGGAACCTATCAACGCCTGAGAGATTCAATGGTTCCCCACAGCGCTTGCGTCACGACTCCACTGAGCCAGAGCTAGAGCCTGAACTTGCCCGTCTCCCCCCTCTACCGGTAGGCAAGGCGTCGGCTTACGACCCATCCTCGGCCTCGCCCGGTGTCAAGTCCCCGCTGGGTAACTTCAGGAAACAGATGAATGATGTGAGGGACTCCCCCACCGGGAGCGAATTTTCAACGTCAGCTAGGATTGGGACTCCCACTGGCAGGCCTCCATCAGCTCAGGGTAGCGAAGGAGGAAACCTCAGCATAGGAGAAGTATGTTCATGTTTTTCATGCAGTGTCTTAAAGTACAAGTCTCCAAAAATAACTTACTTTCAATAGAAGCAGAAAAATCAGACAAACCAATCAAAAAAGTTTGAGCAAAATCGGATAACTAATAAGAAAGTTATGAAGTTTTAAAAAGAATATGTAAAACTATGGAACAATGAAAATCACTACACAAATTGCCAATTTGGTTATCAGTTTGTGACTTTTGGAGTGGACTTGTCCTTTAAATACATATTTGCATTCAAAATAATATGTTTTAAAATCAGTTGAAGATTGTTAAGAATTGATTGTCAAAATTACAGAATTGGAGAGATATATATAAACATTCAAAATTATATGTTTTAGATTCAATCCTTTGAAATCTACATAATGTAGATTGCAGGATTTGAGAATTAAAAATTCACACATGGCATGAACTAATTCACAAATTAATCTAACAATTTGATGCAGTTTGACTTTGGTATAACATACCAGCCTAAATTACATTAATCCCTGGCTATATCTTGTAATCAACTTGTTTAACAAACCAGTAATTTGAAGATTAATGGTTTTAAAACTTTTGTTTTTGTTTGCAAAGTAAAAGTATCAGAAAGGTAGTAGAAAAAAATGTGATGTTTAGCAGATATTTGTGCAAAACGAAGCTGCTGGAAAAGAATTAAAAGAAAGTCTTACATTGTTTCAGTGTAAGTATATTTTCAAGTAATGAAAGCTATTGATTTGATACTACTTTTCTCTCTCTCCCTCTCTCTCTCCTATAGGGTGGTATCGTATGGATAGAGTTAGAGAAGCCTGAAGGAGGGGGTCTAGGCTTCAGCGTGGTAGGAGCAGAGAAGGGGGGTAAGACCAGTATCTTCATCAAGACGGTAACCCAAGACGGTGTGGCCAGCAGGGATGGGAGGCTCAAGGTCGGAGACAGACTACTACAGGTAGGATTTCTTCACTGAAATATTTGTGTGTCCTTTTTATTTGCATCTCTTGAAAGTAATAAATTTGTAATTCAATGTTGCTTTGTTGGTTTGGTAAGTTGATAATGAGGATATTGTGTAAAGATGATTGATATACACTGTAGGCCCGCTGCACAACACTTAGCATTGATGGTAACTTCCATGGAAAACTTGATTTGATGGCTGTTGGGATACTTTGCCATGGGAGTTAACACTGATGGCAGAGTTACCATCAGTGATAATTTTTATGCAACAGAGCCATGATGTTGAGGATGATGGTGGTCGTGGTTTTTCTGGTGATGAAAGTGTTGATGATGGGGATATTTACCTTCATGATTATCCTGGTAATGAAAATGAATGATGGGGATGACCCTAATGATTATAAGATGTTGGTTATTTTTTTGCTGATAATGTTGATAAAGATGGTGATTGTTGTGGATGATTGCATATTCTTTTATTATAGAATCATGAATTAATTTGCTATTGATCAGGACTTTCAATGTAAGTTGTAGATACTTGTAACCCTTAACAAGACAGGATACTAATCCCACGATTGAGATGACATTCTGAATCACTGACAATTGATTTATTCTTTGCCAGGTGAACGGACAGAGCCTAGTTGGAATGACCCAGAACAAAGTCATCACCATTCTCAGGAAGAGTAAAGGTGTCGTCAGGCTCGCTGTAACCGGGTAAGACACAAGAAATGTAGCCAATTTGCATTCATTCATCTTGGGTAGTGCTCAAATGATATCATCATCTAGTGCAATGTAATTAAAAAGTTTTAGGAGGGTGATGTGTGGGTGAATTGTATGTACATTTACTTTGAATGAGGTAAAGACTGTAGAGGTGTCGTGGTCGAGTGGATATGTCACCGGACTGTCGATCACAAGGTCCGCGGTTCGAGTCCCGCCACGGCACTAATGTCCTTTGGCAAGACATTGATCTACATTTGCCGCACTCAACCCAGGTGATGTAAATGGGTACCTGGCAGGAATTAATTCCTTGAAATGCTAGAGCGCTGTTTGGCAGCCGTGCTAAAGCCAGGTTAATAATTGGGAGCGCCAGGAGTGTCACGTATGACAGACATGAGCGCTATACAAGAACCCACTATTATTATTATTATTATATAAATAAATAAGCATTTTAGAGGTAATTACATTAATGAGGAATTGGTTGTGGAGCCGTGGGTCATACATGCATTTTTCTGTTCCTGTTGAGCAGCCAGCTTTCTCGACCAGCAAGTCTGATAGGAACGGATACTGAACGTCAGACTCCCTCTGTAGTTCATGACAGGCTAGCTAGAGCCGTAGAAGAGAACGAAACCAGCGAGGCGGATCTGTCACCTGCAGAGTCGTACATCGAGTCGGCCCGTGATGCTGGATTCAGGCAATCCCTTGGTGAGTTATTCCCTCTAAAAATTGATCTTGTATGTACAGGTATAGCCACAGGATGAGTATTTCACATTTTAAATAAAAGTCAGTCAAAATAGTCCCTATCCATTATCTCTGTTTGCACACACTGGATATTTCACACTCAAATTTAAGTCTGTGCTAGTTGTTTTGTGAGTAGTTTGTGATAGTGTAGCACTCTCAAAAGTAATTGTACCTTTTGATCTGCAGGACTAGTCAGAAGTTACAAATTCATATTTTCTTCTCGTTTCACTTGAAGACAAGCTAGCTGTCTTTAATCATGTCTGGTTTGCTTTGTGTTTTCGTTTTTAATTTGATGTTTTTGTGGTTAGTTTTCTTTGCTCTTAATATTGCATGCACTTATGTCTATAACGTCTTAATGTTGACTGCATGTGTGGGTTCTTGTTACACTAAACTCAGATTTGGAGCATCATTATTTTCTATTCAGTATACAGATACAATTTTTTGAAAGCTTGGGTCTGCAGGAGAAATTAGAATTGACTCACTGACCATTTAAACTGCTTCAGTGCACACTTTTAAAAAGTTTTGATATTTTGCTAGGAATCCAGTAGATATTGCAACAAATTTTTGATGTTCATCTTACAAATGCAATGTTTAAAATGTGATCTCTGATAGTATAGTTAGTTAGTAAGCTTATTCTGTAGACATCAATGCTTATCTCTGCATTCATTATTCAAATTCTTGTTTGCTTTTCTAGCATTATTTTGTTGCATAGTTTTTTATTTTTAAGTTACTTGTACAGATATTTTGTCTTTTTGTCCCTCTTTAGATTATTGTATTAGTATTAGTTAAATTTACATGAAACTATGATTGTTAAAAATCTGTCTTAATTTTTGTGATTTATTTTCAGTCTGTTTAACATGCCTTTGTTGTTATGATTTGATGTTAAATCTTTCCTTTTTGTTCTTTTCCATATGCCTCGCCTAACCCGTTCACACTCCGTCATTTGTTCTATCCTTGTCACCCTTCACTATGTGTTGTGTTTGCATGTTCACTATCACCATCCACCCTCATTCACCTTTGACCTGACCTGACCTCAACATCATATGTGTACCCCTTTCCCTCCCTAACACCGGTCTCTGACTATGATGATCATACTTTTCTAACGTGACAATTATGCTGTACACCTCTGTATGTGGGACTGAATCATTTTACTCTACATTTGATCAACACACTTGCAAATATCAAACTTTTCCCCCCTGCATAAAAACATGCCATGCATTAAAATTGAACACTCAATCAATAAATTTGTGATACATAAAATGCTACGACTTATGTTACATCATGTACATGCCCACAACTCGCAAACGCTTGTTCTCAAACATACCATACATTCCACCCCTCCTTACATACATTCTCTACAAAAACAACAACAACAACACCACCAACACCACCAATGACCTCCCAGACGATGACCTCTCGGACCATGATGAGGTCACCGGCAGCGTGACCTTTGACTCTTCCCTCTCCTTCACCCTCCCTTTTAGCGTGGCGGGGTTGCACAGTACCCGTACGTTTGGTGATTTTGCTATCACCCCGCCCCCACCAGAGTTCAGGGTGGGCTATTCAGGTAATTGGCACTGCAGTTGTTGTATTTGTTTTGCACAATGTATAAAGTACACGTATGTTAAAGCACATTGAAATGGTAGTTGAAGTAACACTTGAATAGACTTATCATACCATAGAAATTTGAAAAGAAATAACTTTATAATAAATGCATGTCATCATTTTAGCATATTCTCAACGAAGTATGAAAAATGTTGATGCTTTCTGATATACAGGCCAAAAAATATTCTCAATTTATTTGGTTTCACAGATATGGAAACTGTTGATTCTTTTCATTCGAATGATTATGTACCTGTATCTAAAGCTTGAAAATTGTTACACGTGTAGGATTATGTTATGCAGTAAGCACATTGTGAATTAATCTGCTTATTTCAAAATATGGCTTCATGGATTTACACTTCTTTGCTACCTTCTACATGATGATAATGAAAATACAGCAAGACTATGATGTTTAGCCTGTTCCTTATTTGACACCTGTAACACTTAAGTATAATTGATGAGTGTGTACTATTTCTACACTCTTCTGAGTTAAAATCTAAAATCTTACTCCCTAATAACACTTTAAATGTTCTGGTTCCTTCAAAATCTCTTTGTGTGATTGGTTTTTATTATATTTGTTGAATAATACAACTAATTTTCAATAGGTGTCCTCTCTTGATCATATACCAGTAATAAATAGGCATCATTTTCAGATACAGTGTATCACATCAATCTCTTCTGATCTAATTTTGATCTGAGGCGTGGGAAATGTACCTTGTACTCTTTAATAAGTGATAACTTTTTCATATTTACGAGGTGTACATGTACATGTATATCATTCCAAGTCTGCTGAAAATGTAAAATCTGCCAATCTAGAGAAACTTTTAAAAGTGTTAGGTCAAGATAGGATCAAATTTGTCTCTCTATTCTCCACTGCTATAACAATTTTTTCTTCAAAATGTTAAAGCAATGATTGGTCTATATTCTTAACATTCTGCTAAGCACAATTCCACTGCACTTTCCTATTCACGCAAAACACTTCTTACCGAAACAGAGTCTTAACTTATAAGTAACATCCCTTTGCCTCTGAAATAAGTATGAAGCTACATGTCATAGTTAGAATGAGATCCATAAATAGTTTAGTATCCAATATATCTTTTATAATTTCACTTTGGTACACAGATATTATTTTGTATTGGTAGAATGCAAGTTGTATCTATAATATAGTCACTTCTGTACTTGTTGTATTCACTCTTAATATAGAAAAAGTTCAGCGTATATATATATATATATATACATGAAATAGTCTCTATGATATTATATACACTTTCATGTATGCATGCTTGTACATACATTACTACTATATTAGAGCAAGACACGGATAGTGACATTGATTCCACGGCCGAGCTTCCTGACGACCTTGACAACGTGGAGATACCAGCTAGCCCAGGTCAGAGGTCAAACAGTCTCCTTGCAGCACAGAGATTAGGCCGTGCCTTGCAGGTTTGTAATGTTTTGTTTCCCCTCTTTTCCTCATACGAGGCATTTTATTAATTTATATCATTTTAACAACATTGCATATAGAGTTTGATTACAATATATATGCAAAATCAACAGACTGATAAAATAAAATAGGGGAGACGAAAAGAAAGAGGAAGGGAAAGATCAAGGTATGAATAGAAATGCGTAAAAGGCTTAACTAAGAAAGATACATCTTGATGTTACTTATTTCTTTTTCTTGGTTTCTGTAATGTCGATTGACATAAAACATAAAATTGCTTTTGAAAGTCATCCAAATTGATTGACTATTGGATCTACTTTTAAACCTTATAAATTGCATACTGTGCACAAATTCATTACTAAACGATGATTTTTTTCTCCCATGAGAGTGCAACTTGATGACATCTAAGCAAACTGTGTATAAACGATTCTAATTGGTTTGTAATGTAATCATGGTCCGTCCATTCTGTCCAAAAATTGGCTCGGGACTATTCTGTTCCACGTCTGAGATATTCTCAATCATTATAGCCCTGGTCTATTCGCTCCTTTAAAGCCCCTCTGCACTAGTTTGGCAAGGAGGGATTAGACCTGTCAGTGACAGGTGGTTATCTCATCAAATCAGCTCTCAATTAACATAAGAAAGGGGACCATGGAGGACCAATGGTCACAGATTAGGCATTGTTTGCTATATAGAGGGCGTAAGTACCTATAAGTAGTGCAGTGGGGCTTTAAGTATTACCCTTAATCCATTACAATCCCTTATACTATACTTATTACTTAGTATACATGTAGTTTGTTCCATTTACCCTATTGGTCCATTTAGTTTCCTATTAGCCTTCATGTTGGTCTATTACATTCCAAAATCAATTAGGCTATTGTCCCTAACCTAATTTCACTTGGTGTATTTTGGCCCACTATTAGCCTTGGTCCATCCACACTGCTTCCTTTTCACCAATGGTCCATTCTGTCCCTGAATAAGCCAAGAATCGAGTTTGAAGAGATTTTCTCCTCAATTCTTCTTCATATTCATGTAACTATTGCGTTTGCGTCAAAGACATTGGTCAATTTTGCAAGGATCCAAAGATAAAGATAAAGGATAATCTTCTTGCTACTAGTACATGTACATTAGTGAACAAAATTCTAGCTGAGCTCTACCCTTCAATTATACTCTGTCCAGAAAGTATTTGACCATCATTTTCAGTTTTGTGTGGTGGCCGGCTCATACAAAACAAAGTCTGTATGTAGAGAGAGAGAGAGAGAGAGATACAGAAGAGGGGTTTTATAAACAAAATCCTTCATTGCAGTCTTACAACTGGATTACCATCAGAATACGATTGAACTGTGCACATTCTAGTTTTCTCTTTTTCTTTCTGTTGTCTCTCCAGAACCGCAATAGCAAACGGGAGAGCGACGAGGAGTCCGTCTCTTGGGGAAGCGAGAACAGTCTCCCTCTCGACGAGGAGAACGAGATCAGCGAGGCAGCCAACGGTGCTGCGCGGGCCACGCCCAGTACCAAGATCCTCGAGGACATCACTAATGCCCAGCTGGAGAGCATGGCCATTGTGAGACCTGCCATGGGAGGGCGCTATACAGGTAGAGGTCTGAGGAGCAGTATTGCTAAGATACAGAAGCAGATCGACAAGCAGGATCCAGCCGAAGAGTTCAAGGTGAGAGTTCTCTCAGGAAGGAGTTTGAATTCTTCAGACCTGATAATTACCCAATTTAAATTGGTTTCCCGATTTTGTTTTCTTCCCAATTTTTTTTTTCTTCCCTATTTTATCCCTATTTTCCCCTTATTTTCTCTAGTCTTCCCTACTCTCATCTATTTTTCCCCATTTTTCTTACTCGAAAGGGGGGAATGTTGTTAGATGCCATTCCCCCCCCCCCCCCCCCGAATCCTCTATTATTTTTTTTTACTCGAGGGGGGCGTGGTTGATCAGTTGTATATCATTTTAAAGCTCAGAATCTCCTATTTAAAATCAGATCTAAACTGAGTGATTTTGTGGTGCTACAATGTAGGTCACCTAATTAACGTTCTTATGAATAATATATACCTTTATAATTCACTCAAATCATACTGACACATTCCTTTTACTTTGTTATTCTTTTGTATTACCATGACAGACTTTACGTCAGGTGAAGGCTATAGACAACTGTGAAGAAGCAAAGAAAGCACAAAACAAGGACAAGAATCGCTTTAGGAATGTCTTACCATGTAAGTACATCTTTCCTGGGGGGTGTTTCACAAAGATCCTAAGTTAAACTTAATCTACGTTGGACTTAAAAATTATGGAGACCCATTTGTAGCCTTAAAATAAAATATATTCATAAGCGCAAATTCAAGTATTCTAGACTTTTTATAAATTCCACATCAAGAACATGAAATCTCCTTGATAATAGAATATATGAATGATTTGAATCAACATTTAATGCCTTTTAAAATTACTTTTACAAAATATTTTCAAGGATGCTAATGGCTTTCCATAAATTTTAAGTCCAACCTAGAGATAAGTTCAACTTAGGATCTTTGTGAAACACCCCCTGATCTTCCTCTTCAAGGATGTCTCCCTGTGTGTAGTGATTTTTTTTTTTTTTTTAAGTCTTTTTCTTCTTAACATGTATTTTATAACAAATGCAACCAATACAATGCTGTTAATTATTTCTTAATTTCAGTTTAAAGCCCCTCTAAAGTGTTGGGAATCTTAAATATTTGAGGGCAAAATTTCACTTAAATTGTATAAAGATGTGATAGAGGATGTCATTTGAGACACATATCTGCAAGGATTTTAAAAACAAATGATACAATTTAGGTTTTCTGCTTACAACAGAAAATTCATCTACATGTATTCTTTTATCAATATATGTGTTAAAAAATAGTTGTGGGGAAATCTTTGCAGAAGTGTGTCTTAAATGACATCCTCTTTCACATTATGATACAATTTAAGTGAATTTTTGCCATAACATTTTTGGCCAATTTGGGGCTCCTGGGCCAACACTTTAGAGGGGCTTTAAGGATGTCTCCCTGTGTATAGTGTGTTCTTCTTCTTCTTGTAACCGTGTATTTCATATCAAATCCAACCACAATGCTGTTAATTATTCCTTAATTATCAGTTTAAATTACAAAGTATGCATGTGAAAGATGCAAATTATGCGAGAAATACTCTCCGGGAAGTGGGCATTTGTGTGAAGACTTAAAATCCAAAAACCAATGGTAAAAATAATATAGTAGACCAGATCAAGTAGTCATGTCATATCAATGTAAATATAATATATGTTAAGAATGTGTGTGCATTTACACACTCACAGTACTTATTTATCGGCTTTGTCCCTGAGTATTAAAAAGGAATCATTAAAAATGTTACAAAATGACAGCAAGCAAATCATTTAAATACAAGTTTGGTTGCACATGCTATTTATGTATTCTTTAGCACTTTCTTGCCTTTTTAATGCACTGGGCATTAAATCAAGCAAATCTTAGTCTTAACCAAATCCAAACGCTTTCCTTCCAATGTGCATCCCTTTATACCTCTTAGATGACAAGACCAGAGTGATTCTGGAAGACAGTGGACCATCAGACTACATCAACGCCAGTCACATCAAGGCACAGGTGGGCAAGGATACCTATGAGTACATCGCCTGCCAGGGACCCCTCCCTAATACCACACAAGACTTCTGGTTGATGGTCTGGGAGCAGAGGGCAGATGTCATCGCCATGGTAACAATGGACGTTGAGAGTGGAAAGGTGAGATGATGTTTTGATTGTGTTACAAGTTTGTGAGATTTAGAATAAATACCAGCAACATCTTTTATGCATATAGTGCATTTTTCATGAACATGCATATACTTTTGAAATTGTCCTGTTGTTCAAATCCTCTCCTTCGTTAGAAAGAAAAGAAAATCTTATAAAACAACTGAAAAAATATGAATATTATTTCATTAAGTAAAACCTAATCCCTGACCCTCTTCTGAAGTGATGAAATAGCATTACTTCAAATGGTAAACTTGATGCTAAAATAGGATGGTAGCCTACTTTTCTTTTTTTTGTTGGGCAGAAGCTAGGCTCACACTGAATGGGTTCTGCAGGGTGTATTAATACTGTTTTGTTTCTGTTGTGTGTGCATTGTAGGTGAAGTGTCATCGCTACTGGCCAGAATCAGCCAACTCTCCCCTGATGGTTTACAATAGGATTGAAGTACGACTGGAGAATTATCAAAACCTGGACAACTTCAGCATCAGGAGAATACTAATGATAGATAATGAGGTAAGACCCCCTTCCCTCCCCCCCACCCCCTCCTTACCCCTGACCAGCCACCATAACAAGCAAAACTTGTCAGACGAGGTACATGTGAAATGAAAACTTATATTGTTTACTGAAGGTTTACTGATTATATTAATTTCAATATTGCATTACCAACCATATTCTCTATTAGCCAATAATAGGAAGTGAAACTATAATTTCACTCTCCAAGCGCCTTTAATAGGTGAATTAAACGTCCATTTTGTTCTCCATATGCATGTACCTTGCACCCACATGATATTAGGCCTACTTTGAAGCATGCAAAACAGATAATTTTTCTTAGCACTGATCATAATTTATTCAACTGTTATATTCCTCCTATGAATTTGCTTTTAAAGTCATATCATAAAACACTTATTTTTCCCCATCCATTACCCACTTCCGTTATCCCACCATCAATATTCTTTGATCTAAGGTGTTCCTATAATTGTTTGTTATGAATGTACTATTTTTAATGACTTTGTAATACTATTGTATTTTGTGCAGTATCCTTGTGTTAATACTTATGTAAATTGCACTCAATTCAGCCAAAAGGCTGCCATGTACAATGTTTTTTATACCACAATAAATAAAAAAATAGAAAAATAAATGTACATGTAATTGATAATTAAGGCCTTCAATGACCAACAACAATGAGTACCGAATATGTTTTTCATATACTTGTACACTGTAGAATTGTTAAATTGAATTGATGAGAGTCCCACCAATGTATTACGATGTGTGTGTATCATATGTGACCGATATGATCAGCCACTAACCCAAGAACAAAACAACACTGAGTTTACTTCAGAACCAAGGCATTTACCACCAATATAATGTGCCTCTAACATGTAGTTGAGTGAGTCTTGTCATTCGTATTAAACTTTGGAGAATAGAAGGTGTAAGTTATATATACACAGTAAAACCTGCTTTAAAGACCACCTGTATAGAAAGACCACCTGGCTATAAAGGCCACATTTCTGTTTCCTTGAATATTGGTTCTCATTATAAATTTGTACATAAAGACTACCTGCCTAAGAAAACCACCTTTCTTGTCTCCCTTGAGCAGTCTTTAAAGACAAGTTTCACTGTAATAATGATGCCACCTATAAGGCCCTCATCTTTGATAGAATCTTGGGCTACAGTTGCCACTCAGAGAAATGTATACAGTATGAACTTGTTTTACTACAGTCAAACCTGCTTTAGTGACAACCTGTTTACAAAGGCCACATTTGTTGTTTCCCTTGGAAATGATTTGTCATTGAATCATGTACTAAAGGAACCTGTCTTCAAAGACCACCTTGGCTGGTCGCTATAGACAGGTTTGACTGTATAACCTATTATATCATTCTCCAGACAAGTGAAGTACACCACGTCACCCAGATGAACTTTGCGACCTGGCCGGACCACAGCGTGCCTTCCACCTCTCTCCCTCTCCTCCGCTTTGCTTGCCATATGAGGCGTATCCATGACGACCGTCTCCCCATCGTCGTCCACTGCAGTGCAGGGATCGGGAGGACCGGTACTCTCATCACCATAGACGCCATCTTAGGGCTCATTGATCGCGATGAAGAGGTAGGAGATATATCTAACTATTTCAGAATAATGATTAAAGATAAAGTTGAGTTCTGGTAAAAAAAGAAAATAAATTCTCACAGAATCAAACGAAACTAACACTGAATGTTCAAGATTACAAATAAATGTCATTTGCCAAACAATTTTGGTAGAAAATGTATAATGGCTGATTAATGAGCATAGAAAGATAAGGAAATCAAAGTGTCGGGCCTCGACACCATTTGTGTAGTTCCTTAACTCTTATCGTGCCAAGAACACTGTTCTGTGCATGCGCTGGCGTGCCACGCACACATAATCGGGTTTCTGTTGACTTGCCATGAACACATAAACTCTCATCCGCTCGCGTGCCACGGACACATTTTCGTGCATAAGTACACAAGCTAATTGTTTATGCCTATTGTGCGATGCGCATTGCGTGCACGCATGGATGCTTACTGTATTTGTGGAGGGGGTTTATTGTTGTTTTGATTTTGCGTGCTTCACATATACCGTTACATTGGATTTTCCTGAGAAAATTGCGATATTTTATCATCAAATTTGTCAGTTTTGATCATGGCCCCTCAGATTGTGTGCGGGAAATGAGACAACGGATTGGTTTGACAACTCACTGATAGTGCTTATTTACTTTATCAAAATTACAGATTCATGAAATGATATTGGTATCAACAGAAAGAGGGTTAAATTTCCTACAACTTTAACGTACAATTCTTTTTTATACAATATACAGATGAGATGTTATAGTGGATCAAACATAGTAACAATTTAAACTACACGCACTTGAACCAACCCTAAATTAACTTGGCACACAGGAGATTAGTAGCGGGCACAATAGGGATTAGCACTGTGGCACTGGGTGAATTGCATGGGGGCAGCTTAAGAGTTAAACATCTTTCTGTGTACAGTGCTTGTTAATTTACCAAGACTGGGCTAAATTTCTTATCATTTGATGATTCCAGAACCTTGCAGTACACACCAATACTTATATGCTAGATGATCAACCTTTTCTGATAGATTCCACACCTTTTCTTTCACAATGCAATCGCATGACCAGAACTCAACTTTATCTTTAACAATTCATTCCAGTTTTAATATTTGCTTTCATTTGTTGGTAAATTTATGTGAATACCAGTGATTTAATGTATTTCATTCTTTTAAAGGGATCAGGTAACTTTGTCTCAGATTCTGAAACAAAATCCTGGATTTAGCTCATTCTGCAATGATAATTATAAACTTTAGGTCAGTCAGGAACCTCATGAATTTTATAAGCAGATTGCCTGTCTGATTATCTTATGATTGGAAATCAAACTTTCAAAAACCATTTGCTAAACGGTTTTCATAACACTACAGTCTATTGGGGAAAACGAGTATGGTAAAATGGTTCACTCAAAGATATTTACCTTTTGAGGCACTTCTTGATCATTTTGAAGCACAATTTTATTTAGAGCTTCAATATGACACCATATCACAGACACTGATAACACGTAGGGCCATGCATCTTAGATTTAACATTGTTAAACGATGCCTTTAAGGGACAGCTACAATTACTTACGTTTCTTTTTGCTAAATTGTGATGACTAATCAATGAGTTTTGTTTCCACAATTATTTCTGGAACAATCATTTTCTCTGTGATGAACTAAGACATGCAAATTCATGTTGTACACTTTTCCCAGATGTCATGGAAATTTCTATTTGTCGTCAGTTGGGGAGTATAACCTATGAAACATGACCTACATGTACATGTAATAATTATAATAATAATACAATATTTATATAGCGCATAATAAACATAACTTTTTCTATGCGCTGTACAAGCATAATGAAGAGAAATATACAAATCTTATAACTACTAAAATGACTAACTTAATATAGTAAATAACATAATAAAGAGATAGCTAACATGGTCAAAACAAAGAAGGTAAGTAAGGATAGTCTAATTTATTAAAGCCAAAGAGGTGCGTTTTTAGTAAAGATTTGAAAGTGGCAGAAGTGGGTGCCTGTCGTAGGAAATTGGGAAGATTGTTCCAAAGATTTGGTCCAGCAACTGCAAAAGATCTGCCCCCATAGAATATAGTATTGGTTTTTTGGTACACAAAGTAGTGCTTGATTGCTTGAACAGAGGGTTCGGGGTGGGTGGTATGTTTCAGCAAATCAGTCGGGTATGAAGGAGAAGAACTATGTTGTGCTTTAAATGTAATTAATAATGTAAAGGTTTGTAGTATCTATATGGACAGTTCATGATATTCGTAGAAACTTCTCTTTGTTATGTGATACAGTTCAAGGTACTGAACATAGTGAAGGGTCTCAGGAAGCAGAGGCAAGGCATGATCCAAACAAAGGTAAGCTTTCAAGATGTGTCGGTGACTTATCTTTGTTTTACCTCATACACTAAATTTCTATCTTAAAAATGTATTAAAAAACAAAGACAACAACAAACAAAAAGTGTGAATCCCTACTATAGTCCATCTCCTAGTTGTACTTCATACAGTCTGGTTAATAAGCTACCACTAGCATCCTGAGGTACATTTACTAGCATTGCACTGCACTGTACAAGTCATGTATACTTCATGGATGTACAGTGCAATATCATTTATTTTATTTATTTATTTATTTATTTCTGATATTTATACAGGGTGGCACATATCACCAATTTGGTGGTCTTCCTTGAGGCCCTGTTTGGTTTATAATAAAACAAATAACAGCATCAAAACAAAATTGAGAAATACACAAGCATACATGTATATATAAACAGGTAAAATACAAATTAATTGTATTCATACATATTTAACAAAAGCTATAGTTGACATATTTTTTAGAGTGTCAAGTAAACAATATTATTTTATAAAATCCTGTGATGTCTCTGTTTTGCAGGACCAGTACATCTTCTGTTACAAGGCTGCGTTAGAAGCTCTGAAGACCGTGCTCAGATGAGGGCCAGTCGACAGAGGAACAGAGAACGATTAACACTAGCTCTCTACGTGCGAGCGACTTCTTCTTCTTCCAAGGAAAGTGCTGCTTCAAGGCCTTGAAGATTGCGCACTGCGAGTGCCTGTGAGGAGCCTGTGTGTGTGAGCCTGCTGGCCAGGATCCTTGTGCAGAAAATATTTACAGGGTGCAAGTAAAAACTTTCAATTCTGTGAGGGCAGCTATAAGAATGCATCTTTCCCAGTGAGGACTTAAATGCTTCAAGGCACTTCGGCCAGTGTGCTCGTTCCAATGCGAGAAGCTTTGGAATGGACGTGTTCAGATTATGACTTTTGAAAAAGATAGTAATGATATTAATTAGCTGGGTCTTTATAGCTCCTAATACATTGACAATATCTCTTCGGGCTTTATAGATATATTATTACCCCAGTCATGACTTTTGTATCCTACTGGGTACCCATTTAACACTCGGATGGAGAGAAGCAATTCAGATGATATGCCTTGCTAAAGGAGATGATGGCAATGCAACAAATACGGGGAGAAGTAACCGACAATAGTTTCTGACATTGTCTTTGTCTAGGGCAAGAAAAACTTAATATATTTTAATTAATTTTATTTATTCAGCCATAAAAATCAGAAAATCACAGTATATACAAATTCAACATAATACATACAGTTATCGTAGAAATAATAGAGAAAGAGAAGGAAATGAGAAGCAACGAGAAGAGGAAAAAAATGGTTACCTATGGGCCAGGGTTTGCAAAAGTGAAATGTTTGACTGTTGCCCAGAGGCATGCGAGTCCTCATATGCAGACAATTGCTCTTATAAAATATTAGATTAGGGCATTTAGACAACTGAGAGGGAAAGAGATGGAATAATTTATAGCATATGAATTTGCTCCCATTATGAAAAAAAAAACGAAGTAAAAAATGAGAGATAATATTTGTCTACATAAGTGCTCAAATTGTAAGGTGCTAAGTTATGAATACCAGTACTATAAAATACTGTAAGAATTCACAATCTTCTGTTTTAGAAGTAAAAAATAATTCACCAAAAGCACCTTATAACAGTCCTTATATACAGTGCTGCATTCATATCACCTTAATAAAATTTGAAATGAGTCTTTGATTTATAAATGTAGTAACTCAATTTTATACATGGTTTTTATAAGGAAGTGAAGAGATATCAATTTACAAGATGTTACCCCTAAATTTTAATGAATTTTGTTATCTTATTTTATTCATTTTTGCATTTGTTTATTTAGTCTAGGAATGTAAGAACTTGTTCTATCCTGCTGATTGTAATTGTAATGACATTCTTCAATTTGTAATTCCATAATCATACATGTGCATATTTAATCTATTTGTTCATTTATGAATGTAAATATTCAATTTGTTATACTTAAAACAAAATTAATGATGACATTTTTTAAATAATATTGCCTTAACAAAATTGAAAATGTCTTTTTAACAGGTCGTAACAAACCTGGAAATATTATTAACATGTAACAAAATTATAATATTTGTTAACAGGTCTTGCATGTACATAATTGTTTAATTGATCTATGAATTGTTTGATCTCAGTCTTTTCATACCTGATGCATTTATTAATGAAGAGATGAAAATACAGGAGGTAGTTCTTGTAGTTGTTGCAATTACAGACAATTAATTAGATTACAAGCTACATATACATGTATGTGTTTAATGGAAGTAAACTATATTGACATGATATGCTTACTTTTTGTCTCCTTGGAACATGAAAGCTAGAATCATATTGATAGTGATTAGCAAAGGTAGAAGTGCATTATGTTTGATTTTCAAATGTCCATTCATGTATTGCATTGCATTTCTACATGTAATTCTGATATGTGCTATGACAGTTTGACCAAGATCATACATGAACATAGTCTTGATATTTAATGAAGTACCATTTTGCCATTTTTTATACATAATTATTATCCAAAGTGCTACATGTATTAGAGGTGTGTACATATGGAATGTAATGTATGCCAGTTTTATGTTCTTGAATTCTTGTTATTCAAATCAATTCCTCTTTTGTAAAGACAATATGAGTTAAATTTACAATTCAATATGTCTTTATTTTCAGTCTTCAAATATTGTGATGCTAATTTGGATGTGACAGGCTGAATATTATAAGTAATTCTTTCAAAATAGAAACTTAGTTGAGTAATTGAGAGCTTACATGTAGGTTACATGTCATTATGCTTATTAATTGATTTGGTATAATACCGAGTTCTGCCATGCCTTCGATATATTGCTGAATACTTTGCACTAAGCAATGCACTCTGTTACATGTTAAGTATTTCTATATCAATAATTAGACCTTGTAACAGGAAATGGTTATATTTAGACATTCAGTTATTTATAAATGAATGTTATGTACAATCATACATGAACATGTAATTCTGCAATGTTTTCAGAAGTGTTCTTACTCGGTATAAAGAGATCTTAACTTATGCTGTATGGCAATGAACCTTAACATATTTATTTAAAAATTGGTGTTATGGTTATGTGTGTCACTTAGGAGGAATTTGCCTTCACTCTTTTTAAAATTCTGAGTGACTTTATGATATAAAAGTGTTACTTGTTTCTATATATGCACTTACATTCTCTCAGTTTTATATTTATCTGTTTTGAGATTTTTGTTTTAAATAAGGGAGTGTGCTTCTACAAAAATGTTATCTACTTTAATATAGGGTGGATTCACAACCAACAGTATTGCCATTGCTCATCATCATCCTCATTGTCATCGACATCACTGATATCATCATCATCATCATCATCCTCCACACAACCACCATTACCAACATCACCGTCAACACAACCACCATCATCATCGTCATTCTTTATATCGTCTTATGTACAAAAAAAAGGCGGACCTGTGGAAAAAAAAATTGCAATTAAAAAGCAAAGCATTTATTTCATACTCTCTTATTTACAAATGATACTCGACCATTCATTAAGATAAACAATCCATTCCAAGAATATGTATATTAAATAAAATAATTATACCAGTTGGTCTTCAGAGGAGTTTATCAGAGCCATATGTAAGTAAATTGTATTTTCATCTTTGTTGTCAACAGAAAATGAATTATTAGAATGTGTAATTCTTAGGAGATGTACATCATCTCATTGTAACATTATGATGTACTTAACTTCTGCGATGTTTGATAACAAGATGTACTTAATTTTTGTTGACGAATATTTTATCATGGAGTAAGCAAGCATGGTTATGGATGTTAAATACTTGTCTGAACCAACTACAGCGCAGTGAATATAATATGAAACTGTACTGTGCCTTTTATTGTGTGTTACATGTACAATAATGTCTAAAGAACGATATGTATCCAGATGCATTCATTCATTTTATGTAGTATATAACAAGGGTTGTGAATACTTCTTCCAAAAGGTACAAATATATCTGATGGCAAAATCAACAATCATGTGTTACTAATCATCTTTGTTTTGTTTTGTTTTGGTGTGTGTGCTTGCTCTTTGAGCATGCTAAAGTTAATGAAATCTATTTTGTGATAAATGAAGTTACATGATGTAATACCAGCCCAGCTTGTGAACAGCAAAACTATCAAGATAATTAATATTACATAACATACTTCTTCACAAAATAATTCTAATATCTTGGATCTGTTATACATGAATTTGTCCCAAAGTGACATAATGAATACACTTTAAAGGAAACTACAGGAAGACTTCTAATCCTTGACCTGCTTTTAAATGCAGTTTTCCAATGTTTGGAACAAAAGCTACATTTTTTGCAACTCCTCCAATGGTTCTCCTGGAGAAGTTTTGTAAAATATTGGGTTTTTTTTCTCCACTAACAGTATACGTTTCAGAAATCCTTCACCAGTTTGCGAGCTTGCCCCTAGTGTCAAATACCTGACAGGCAAAGACATCACACTCGCCGCAGTTGTCCCTTTCCTGTTATTTGTATATCAAAATTTGACGGAGCTATTACAGCCAGTTTTAAACCCTTCAAAATTTTGTTTGCTCTAGTTTTAGTCCGATGTTCTTTTCTTGAGACTGACCTACATGTACACATTGTGTGATTGATTGCGGAAAATATGTAAATACATATGAATAAAGGGAAGAAAATACTTATTCACGTCACTTACAATGGCAATATGTTAATATATGTATACATATTCAAATGGCATACACTACTACTGTATGCATAGAATATTGCTGCATACATGTACTTTTATCGTAACTTTAATCTCCTGATTTCCTTCAATCAGGAACAGGAGATTACATTACAGCAAAGAAGATCAATATTAATACATTAACTTTCCAAGGCTTGGATAAACGTAGCAGCAGGTACTTTGTGCATGGGATTCATTCAATGAAAAGATCCCTAAACCAGCTGATTACCATTGCACATGTATACCTAATATCACAGTACTCTATTACAATCCATATCAAATTTGAGCCAGGCATTTTGAAAATATTTCGAACAGATAGGCTATGATGATCATCTTTTCTGCTTTAGATTGGCAACACTAGTCATTTTCTTGTAACCATTGATACTTGTAAACTTTACTAAAAAATTACTGTACGGTATTTGAACAAAAGAATATATGAACAAAAACATTTTCATAATGTTTAAAATAATCACTTAGTACGGACGGTAAAAGAGTAATTTTCAACTTTCAATGTGTTGCCAATTCAGATTATAATGTATGATGCTACACACATGGAGACACGTTAAGCAGCAAATGCTCATTCAGCTCATGCACCTGGCATACAGTTTTAGGGTTCTGAATTAAACTTGAAGGGTATTGAACCAAACCACAAAATGGACTATTGACCACACCGGGTTAACACAGGCTGTGATATGTGGATACGTGATGCTCTTATCCAGACTTTCAGGTCGGGACGTCTCCAATCTTTTCTTCTAACTTCCTGAGTTGTTCGTTTGAGATGTCATCTCGCTCATCCTCGACCTGCAAATTGGCAATCAGGACATATACCTTATCTGATTTCATGTCAAACACTACTCTAATTCAATCTAATCAAAATCTACATGTATCTTGGATTATAGGTAACATAAAACAAATGCAATTTAGAAGTAAGCATTTAATGCATTGTCCCAGAGAGAGTGTTGGAATATGCTTGAGAGAGTTAAAAAAATATAATAAATTATGAGAAAGACAAAAACACAAAGTGGAGAGAGAGAGAGGAAAAGAGAAACTTCACAAAATCTACTTTGTAGAATACAAATACATACAACTGTATATGTCTATGTTCATGTCCATGTATGAACTAAAAAATGCAAAAGAAAAAAAATGGTGAAATAATATAGAGAGGTCTGGCTGTTTTATAGGCTCAAGGGAACATGCACATATATCCTGCCATGACCTGGAGGCGCACCAAGGGTATTGACAGCATTGACAGTATTGGTAGGGTATGAGGGCACTTTTCAAAAGACTATTGACTGGTAGGCGGGTATGGCTAAAATCAGGACTCCAATATCGACCAATGAGATGGCTAGATTTCTAAAGTGAGGTATATAAAGTATGATAAGAACTTGAATTATATTATCCTTACCGCTTCCACCGAGAGTACTTCTGGTACGTAGAACTGCAGCATGTTCTGGACACCATGTTTGAGGGTGACGATAGAGCTAGGACAACTGGTACATGCTCCCTGCAGCTTTAGCTTAACTACTCCTTCTTCAAAACCCTGACAAGAGAGAGAGAGAGAGAGAGACATTAGACAACAGAGAGGAAATGATGGTGATGAGGAATCAAGTTGATTCTAACCAAACTACCAATTTGAGATTTGCATAGATTTAATAGTGATCTCATATTACAAACATTCATAACTTCCTTGCTATTGCTATTGCTTCCTTGCACCCGCAAACCTACTGTATATCTACATCACCATGCAAGCCGAGCCTTAAAGGGATTGCCCTTTAAGGAAGAAAGACAGAGTGAGAAAGATAGATCGTTCCTAGGAACAGAAGAGATACATGTAGACAAAGGATTGAAGGTAAGACCTAAGAAACAGACATGTCCTTAAAGATAAACTTGAGTTTTGGTAAAAAAAGAAAAGGAATTCTCACAGAATCAAACGAAACTTACACTGAATGTTCAAGATTACAAATAAATGTCCTTTGCCAAACATTTTTGGTAGAAAATGTACACAGGCTGAGTAATGAGCATAGAAAGATAAGGAAATCAAGAGTAATTGTAGCCCCCGACACCATTTGTGTAGTCCCTTATACACCTTTTTTCTGACAGTGCTTGTTACTTTACCAAGACTGGGCCAAATTTATTATGATTTTGATGACTCCAGAACCTTGCAGTACACACCAATACTATGCTACATGATCAACTTTTTCTAATCCATTCCACACCTTTTCTTCCACAATGCAATCGCATGACCAGAACTCAACTTTATCTTTAATAGAGTTGTGTAAACTTGCACAAGATGGAATAAGTTAGAGATAATCTGTCCATGGGGTCATCAGGAGTTAGGGATGACTTGATGGCACCTAAAGCAACTAGGAACATGGTATGCAGGCTTCTCAGGGTATGCAGGCGTCTAGGACCTTCGGGAAGTGAACAACCCTACCCTGTAATGCATAATTCAAGACCACACTTGGGCCTGGGGGGGTGTTTCATAAAGCTGTTCGTAAAGTTACGCATGACTTTACGAACGACTTGTATATGAAAAGCCAAATGGGATGCTCAATTATTTTTAACTGCATCAACTAGAGTTGAACTGTGCAGATGTAGATTAACATTCTTATTATAACAATCACTTTTAATGCAAAGTGTATTTTTTGCCATAATTTAATTGAGGTTATTGGAAACATCAGGAAAACATTTGGGCATCCTCTCTGGCACCTCCTATTCAAGTCGTTCGTAAAATCATGCGTAACTTTACAAACAGCTTTATGAAACACCCCCCTGGTCAGCCAAACCCAAGGCCGTAGAAACACAATGGTGGTGACCAGCAGGGGTTGTAGTCTGTCCAATTACAGGGCAGACGGTGCTCAACAGCTGTATAGAAGCAGACCTTTTATTGGAGGCTATGACTTCTACAGCCTTATGGATTTGAACAACCCTACCCTGCAATGCATAGTTCAAGGGCACCCTTAGGCAAGGTGTAGTACCCATTAGCCGTCATCGAGACTAGTGCTGTAACATCACGGATATCTCCAATTCCGTTTAACCGCCAGTCAAAACCGGACGGTTTTCGGTTAAACGATTTATATTTAATATAAAAAAAAAAATTAAAAAAAAAATAAAAAAAAAAAAAAAAAAAAAAAACGGGAAAACGAAACCGTCCAATTGAAAACGGAATCCGCCATGGGCGGTCGGATACCGGACGGTTAAACGTTTGACTACAGCACTAATCGAGACTGGAGGAATACAGAATGTTGAGATCAGCAAAATAATCAATGCATAATTATTTTCTTTTTTTATACACATGTACAGAGATGCCAAGTTCAAAGATCAGCTATGCAGGCGAGGGTATAGCGTACGTATAGCGTATGGCGTTTGACATTTCGAATTCGCCCATGTACGTTTAAAAATCGCGTGTCCGCCATGCGTGAGAGCGTTTTCAGACCCTCGATGAGTGACTGTCACACATAATACGTGACACTTGGTAGCTCTGCATGTAAGCCTGTTCTTGATCTTGAACATTTTCTATCTTGATCTTGAAGGCATTGATCTTGATCTTGAACCCAACATTTCTCACCATATAGACTATGTCTCCTCCATCTTCTTGTACAGTGGGTCTGATTCTTGTATCTAGGAGCTCCTTGATCATCATCACTGTCTCATCGTCATCTTCTTGAATCTCTAAAATAAACACAAAAAAAAAAATTTCCCTCATTGACATGTGAACAGGCCATAGAAATTCAATGAAAAAATAAAATACCACAGATTCCTAAAAAAAATTAGCATATAGTTTTTCAAGTCTATATTATGTGAAACATATTCCACTGGGGCTCGGGCTATGATTGGTTTTTCAGGCAATTTTTAAGGTTGGGGTTTAGGTAAATTGATGGGTCTTTGTTTGAATAATTTGTTTAGTCTTGGAAATTGGCCATGGAGCAACGGACCATGTGTTTTACAATCTCTAAAAGATATGAAGTCTATGCAATGCTTAAAATGCACAAGGCTCAGTTTAAATATAACATTTTGAAATTGAAAATTTTGAAAGCTTTTCTGCAGATATTTCACTACCAATACATCTCCTCTCACAGTATTCATTGAATACTCTAAGGTTTAACCGATTTTCATTTACACATAATGATAAACATGTTTGGCCTGGAATCGGGAATAGTTCTGCTGATGTTTGATCACTTAATTTATAAACGGGAAAATTTGCACATTTTTCGCAAGGCCCAGGCATAAATAAATGAACACTGAATGTTTGCAACCACAGAAAGTTTCTTGCTGTATTAACAGCCTATGTGTAAAGTTCATGAAAGATTTGCGATGTAAGTTTCTAGTTTTAACTTAATCTGACCTTCGACCATTTGTACGTACCTGTATCTGTTGGAGCCGTCTCGTCTGTAAGGATAGGTACTCCTGTTGCAAAGAAGTCCATGACAGTGGCATAGATCTCTGGCTTTAAAACCCTCCAGTCTACGTTATCATCATCCATCTTTGTTACGGTGATGAAGTCAGGCCCAAAGAAGACACCTTGTACTCCTTCTATCCTGAACAATTGCCTTCAGGGGAAGATCAGGGAAGTATCATTGGCATCATTTAACAAGGGAAAAAGATCATTAATATCCAATTTATGTTGATTATCATCATCCACTGTGTTAAATCCCCACTGTACTACTTGTAGCTACTTGCTCCCTCTATATACAAAACAATGCCTATAAATCGGTGACCATTGGTCCCCCATGATCCTCTTTTTCTTATGTTAATTGAGAGCTGAGTTGATGAGATAGCCACCTGTCAGTGACCACACAGGGAGGTCTAACCCCTCCTAGCCAAACTAGTACAGAAAAGCTCTGTACAAGTGCTTGTTTTGATTATTGCTTAAAATTGGCAAAATCACTACAAATATAATCAGCAGGCAGTGAAAAGGGTGTTAGCTCTGTGTTAAAATATGAGTTAATGTTATTCAGGCCCCCTGCAGACAATGTATATGATGGGATTGTCGCCATCTCCTGTACATGTATGTTTGTCTATCTACAAACATGTAAGTTTAATTGTGACAAAGCCCAAGCCCTTACAAGTAATATGGCCTACATCAGTTTACAAAATTAAAAACATTTACAAGAATTTACTTTAAACAAACAAACAATACCCAGATTTAAAATTCAACCTCAAAAATTTAAAAGGCTGTCATCATATCTTGCCCTCTTGGATTTCTATTATTGGAATCAAGATAAAGCCTTTGACATGGAAACTACTCTGCCAGCACTCTTTCCCTAAATACATGCAGTGGCCTTTTGGTGATGATGAAAGATTGAAATATTGGTATCATTTCTTTGCCCTAAAATATAGCAGTCTCCAGAAACTAAGTAATTGTAGAGGGCATTGGTAAATATCCTTCATCATATCTAACTTTAGAATTCTCAACTAGGATCCCTTACAATGATTCTGCTTTGGATGTCAAACCAATGAAACAATATGAAAGTTAATCAGGGCATCGTTTCACGAAACCTTCAAGTACAAGTTCACCAACATCCTATCGAAATACATGTTAATTCTAATACACACTTTTCGACAAGATGTCGATGAACTTGTTTTTCATGAAAGTTACATGAGACACGGCCAAGTTCCACTACAAGCCTAGTTTCATTAATACCAGAATTAAAGAATACTTTTGATGCAGCTACAGTGTTGAATGACAGTGTAAATGTACTGTACCTTGCGAGAGGTGACCCATGTGCATTCATAGCGCTGGGGAAGTCCTTGGTACCTGTTCCCAAGACTTCGACTCCTGGCAAGAACTTGAGACTGTTTGGGTTGGGTGTGTCTTGGGTCTGGATGAACATTGTTCGGGCTGTAACAAGATCATGGGAGAAAAGTTTATGATGAAATTGTGGAAAGTGGAAACTATATATACCATTTTGATGGTTCAATTCAATATATTCATCTCATATAATATACACATATTAGAAATGTTTACTAGATGGTGGGCGGACCCTCCACATATATAAAATGTACTGATAACTAATAATAATAGACATTTTACAGAACTTTATATTTCACATCCAATTTTATATTTCTTGGAGTCTCCATACTTATGGAGAATAATTGGCACTCAAATTTACAAGAAAATGTATATAAATGCACATGAATGTTCAAAAATTACATCTGTTTGTGGGTACAGATTCTCGATTTCACTTTTAAAGAAAGGATAAATTGTAGATCTTGTGAAGATGATATGCTATGCCAGCTCTTAAATAGCTGGGTGAATTGTACAAGGCATAAATGCAAGTCTTTGTTGACAGACTAAACAGTTCCGTTCACATATGAATTATGCTTAACTAAAAGAGTTTGTGCCTGTAAGGTAAAGTAGACTTGCCATGCTGAACTTGAGGGTTTATGATGTGTCTGTTTCCTGCCTGCCTTAAAATCTGTTTCCTACATAGCGCAGTTGCTGACGGAGTCACCGCCTGACTGGTTGAGAGTACATTGTAGGCTCGAGATGAGGGTCTAATAGAGAAAGGGAGGAAAATGGTTAAAAAATAGTTAGATAAATCAATTCCTGCCAAAATAACCAACAAGTCACACTCAATATTAAAACACGGAACAAAACAAAGGAGGGGAGGGGACAAAACTTCATATGTAAACAATATCTGAATATTTTCTTTTCACTTGTTTAAGGGCCCTCATAAATCTATAATTCTCATGAACCGGAACATGAATTTTTAATTTTAATTTAATTAGCAGAAAATATTAGACAAATATTAAAAATAGTCTAACAAAGTTAAAGGTATGGCTGTGTGACCAAAGTTCGCGCGTGACCAAAGTTCGCTTTCTCAAAAAATCGGTAAGATTTCGAAAATCTGATATCACCAATGGAAAGAGGATCATAAAATTACCCAGAAACGAAATTTTCTTTGGAATTGGGTGCGAAATTGTGAAAATATTGACAAAAGATCGGCACATTTTGCAGTTATTTGCGTCCGTTCCGAAAAATTACCAACTTACCGATAAGGGTCTGGAAATCTTCATTTTGAGAGCAGATATCCTCAAAATTGTAAGTAATAAGTGGTACCGTCTGGTTGTATGATATTTTGCCTTGCAAATTATCAAATTACCTTATTTTTGATGGATCGTATTTTTGTATAAATCAGCTGTTAACCCCCGTGCGTGAACTTAGGTCTCGTTGTTTTTATGACTTTTTTAGATGCAGCGCGCATGCACGATCGGACATCGAATTTTTAGATCGCGATATCTCCGAAATCCTTCGACGATAAATGTTGTAGTTGAACCAATTGGTAGTAAAATACATTGCCGTCCATTTGGTAGTAATTAAAATAAATAAATTTGTGTAGAATATGAGAAAACATGGATCGAATATCACATTTTCTAATTTGTTCTAAAATCTGCGCGAACTTTGGTCACCCCTTCATACTATGTCCCATTTGCAGGCCAAAAAAATGAAAAAGTTAAATTCCAACTGCATTTGAAAGATAATACTTATTTAGAACTTCCCTAAAAAAGGTGGGGCTTGAAAATGTCTTAAAGTGGGAAAATAATGACTATTAGTTGTCAAATCGACTTTAGGGCTATAGAGCCCAAAAGTAATAGTCTTGATTTTCAGACAATTGTACCGAATGGTCATACGTTTTATGCTGCACAAAGATTCAATCAGTTTAATCTTGGCCATCTCTCTCTTGTATCTTTCCTCCGCTCAGGTCGGAGATCGTCGGCACTGTGAGTCTGCCGAAGTTACATAAATGACTTTCTATAGGACGTTAAGTAGATTTTGACGGGTTGTGTGAAGGTTGCGTATAAAATAAAGGATAAGTGTATGCAGCTGTGTTTTGGCACTACTGCTGATGTGACCAGCAGGGAGAAAGAGCACTGACTCCAAGAACAGCGCAGGCGCAGACTCAAAGTATTGAGCAAACTGCTTTGTGTTGACAAGTGGGTTATTGATGTAGACAAATGCTCATGTACCCTTTACAACTCTTTTCATGTATGTTATTACCAAAGAAGAAAAAAAGCCAGTCAATCACTCAATAGTGTCTGACAGTTAGGTCTAGCAAGTCAACGGGTTTCCTTGCATAATTTGAATATGAGGACACTGCTAACGTTTAAATTTCACAGATAGAACATACATGACATATTCATAATTCCTGCAAAGTTCTACAGAATTTGAGGTTGGCTGCAAAAGGGACATAGTACCTTTAAAGTTAGACCTAGAATCTACTTTATTATAATCAGATCTAGATCTAGATCTAGATCTAACGTTAGATCGATCTAAAAAAATCTAGATCTAGTCTAACGTTAGACTATTCGACTAGTTGGTTTAGATCTAGGCCTAGTCTAGTACTGTAGTAGAGCATGATTCGTGACGTATATTTTTCTGAGTACCAGCAGATTTGGAAATATATCCTCTAGCCTACTTCTGTTTCGATTTGAATTCTAGTAGAGTCTAGTTCTCTATCAAAATTCAAAAACTTACTCAAACATCAACGTATGGGACTGTACAATTCAACTCTCAAGCTTACAACATCTCGAAAAACGAATTATGACTCTCATTATATCATCATGTTCTATATCTACCTAACTTGTGATGCCAACACTGCATTAATCCGTACAAATTTTGAAAGAGGTCTCTGAAAAGACATTTTATCTGTGTATCGGCCCGGCAAAGTCAGAGATTCAGGATGAAAACATTCAATTTGATTGCGTAATCAAACGAAGAGATGGCGCTCTTCAAAAAGCATGTACTCTCTGCATGAGTTCACGCCTCGAGGTACTCATTTACCCAACAAAATAATGAATGAGAAAATATTGAAATAATCGTTAACGAACATTAAATACGTAGACAGAAAGTGGGAGTCTGAAACTATCAAAATCCTTTAAAGACTTTGGTAAAAGAGCTGACCGGATCGGGAGACAAATACCTTCGAATATGAGTACACCGCCCCCGGGCCGGCAGCCCCTCCCCGGTGTCGCCCCTGCGGACAATTCAGATTAAGATATTGAAGAAATAATATAACAGTATTATAATGGTAAATGATGTAGAAAATTCTGGTCATCATTAATAATAGCCATTTCAATTTTATGCGCTATTATGTGCACCTTAAATGTAAATATGCAATCCGGAAAAGCCTTATTCTTTTTCTCTCCTCCCCCCCCCCCTCCCCCTCTCTCTCTCTCTCTCTTTCTTTCCATTCTCCATACTTTCTTGTTTTAAAGGTAGGTCATGTGTGTTCAAACTGTAAGAAAATAAATTGTGTCACGTGACTTCACCCTTCGTAAAAGTTGAGCATATGTTCCTTCCTTAAATTTTAGGAAATAATTATTGTCGGAACATTTTCAAAGAAATTGATAGCCCTTAACTGTTAAGTTGTCATTACTTACGTTTGGACCCGGAAATGATTCATTAAATTTGACTATCAATATAATACATAAAAATTATGATCGACGACAACTTAGAATTCCTTTTAATGTATATGCGGTCAGTCAAGATTGCACACGATAAAGGGGGTGCGAAATTTAACCATATAGGGGCATTTGTAACTCTTTGACACGGGAAGGTGAATAATGTAATCATTCAGTCATGATGCTATATGCCTTGTCACTTATTAGTTATTATAAGCCTCAACTAAAATCTGAAGTGGAAAAGGAAGAAACGAAAATTAAGCGTGTCAATATTACAAAACTTTCAGCTATGAGGTTTGGAGCATTTGTTATTGTAATGATTATCTCGTTAAGAATAATTATATAAGATTATTTTCAGTTATGACAAGGATAATTACGGCGAGTAATTAATCGAAGTATTTCAAGCCTACTTTGGTTAAATTTTAGTTATGAGAAAAAGAATCAGAAAGAATCTGTTCTACTTTTGAGAATTGAAAATATATAAAAACTTTAAAAGTTGTTATTATCATTACCTTGTTTATGTTTTTGTTTGTTTTGTATTTTATGCTGTATTATTTTGTGCATAGCATGGCTTCCTTGTGATGCAGGCCATCTGTGGAAGTGAATGCGGCTACCCTGCTTTTTAAAGAAAACATAATTACTGACCATAATAAATAATAAATGACCATAGAAGTATAGTGTTCAAGCATTAGGTAGAGTCAATATATACCCCTCTCCACCCCTCCTCCCCCTGGGCAAGTAATGTTAAGTTTACCCCCTACCTTGGTCAGTATGTGATTTTTTTATTGTATTACAGCACAATGCATAGATATTGGAAACTAAAATACAGAATCGAAATCAATGATTCTTATCATTTTTCGGTTACATTTTTTGTTACTATCCCCAAACTTAAACAATTAGAACTAACGTAAGAATACTAGTATCAAAGGGTGAATTTAAAAAAAATTATCGTTACAAATTAAAGCCATTAATATTAAGTGGACCTTTTTTGTTCCGTGAATAAATTTCGTTTTCCTTATCATTTTTTGACCATGTCTTAATTTAAATTAATTTTTTATTCCTCTTTTTTCCCATTTCAATCTTAACCAAAATAATTGTAACCATGGTAACTCCGATCCAGTTCTTTCATTGCATGCCATTTATCACCTTTTTCAAAAGGTTCACATTCTGTCTGTTTTGGTCTTATCGGCCTTATATTTTGACTCCTTGGTTTTACAGTTTTACCTTTTATTATTTCAAATTTCTTTACGTTTCCAAGAAATAATCAATATATCACGCATTTTATTTGCCTGCGAGAAGACGAATGAATCATTAGTATATAAGGCTGTCAAACTTCCTTGGAGTAATTGCCGATTCTCTTTCTGATTCATTGTGATTATTGCAATAATCGGTTATTGTCCGCAAAGCCTTGTTTTGTTCTATATAGGTATGGACAATCAGTTTGTTTGGGACAACAATGGGTTCCTTGAACATTGTGATGTTTCTATATCCGCATAGGCGTAGCCAGGGAGTTCAAGGGGGCATACTGAAATTTGTCAGTTAAAAGAGAAGAAGAAGAAAAATAAATAGAAGAAGAAGAGGGAGAAGAAGAAGAAGATGAGAAAAAGAAGAAGAAGAAGAAGAAGAAAAAGAAAAAGAAGAAGGAGGAGGAGGATAGGGAGGAGGAAAATGGTGAGGAGGATGGAGAGAAAAAGAAGTAGAAGAAGAAGAAGTAGAAGAAGTAGTAGTAGTAGAAGTAGAAGAAGAAGAAGAAGAAGAAGAAGAAGAAGAAGAAGAAGAAGCGAACATGGAGTTTTTTCTTTTTTAACTACATACATTTCAGGTTTGAAAGGAAGTCTGCTCTTCATGACACAGGAAAGTCCTACTTACCTTTTGTTTTCTCTTTGGCAGTGGTTTTTTAATAGGAGTGATATTTAAAAAAACTTAAATTGATAATGAAAATCAATTAGTGTAAATTAAATGATTTAAAGGTAGAGATATCATATTCTGTAATTAATATACTTCACAGCGCTTTGATTCATGTAAAACAAGATGAATAAAATCAAACTTTCCATGAAAAACGATGACTTGCTCAATATTAAAGTTTGTAGCATTGAGTCAAAATATCAAATTTGTGAATATTCGTATTTTTAAATCTATATTTTGATCAATCAATCTCTCAAAATCCTGGCTCCATCTTTGTTCACGATTTCCTCACTTTTTTTTAATAAATATTGATAATATTAACGTAACTTATTATCGATCCGATTTATTTAAAACTTTCGCCATTCTGTCCATCTTATTTTTCTGCCTTCATACAAATGACCTTCACAAGGCCTAAAACTGCCCTTACAAACTGAGCTTACTGCAGAAAGTCTTATACCGATCAAAGAGCCACAAAGTCACGATTGAGCGTGTCAAATCCCATATGGTCTAGTGGTTAGGATCCGGCGCTCTCACCGCCGTGGCCCGGGTTCGATTCCCGGTGTGGGAAATTTGCAACTTTTTTCTGTTTTGAATGATATTGTTGAATCTTGGCGATAGAAATTGTCTCTTTTAAAAGCCGAAAAGGACTCAAGATGATGGGAAATAGGAATCTTTCTTCTTACGACCAGATTTTCGTAATGATGTGTCCCGACCTCTCTCAAAAAATATCTATGATATCCGAACAAAGGGAGAAAAGATTTTGTCCTATATGAACAAAGTGACGTGCCTTTCAAAATATATAAGGCAGAGGGTGTGTGTGAGGTCGACGGAGGCTGGGTGGGGGGGGGGTGGGGGGGGGGGGGGGGTCTAGGGGCTGCAGCTTCTGATAGCTTCGAAGATGCCACTGTTCTATTAGCCCGGGCAACCATTTCCTCAAAATCGAGCTTAATTTTTTTTTTCTCTCAGTCTGCAAATTGATATGATTGAACATCACAATAAAAAATGTTAATCCCGAATCATCCCGAATGACTTTTCTTTTCAGAATGATATTTCATTCAAAATATATATAGGGTGACAAACCCACGTTAACAACAAAATGCATACAGTGAATGTAAATGTTATATAAAGAAATACTCAATTATATAATATTGTAATTTGTGAAAACTAAACATTTCTTATCGAAAATAATATCGCTAGTGATATTCGTTTGTCTCGCAATGCGAGACAATTGCGAGACAAACGAATATTGCGAGACGCAATTGCGAGACAAACGAATATCACTAGCGATATTATTTTCGATACTATATCCGCAATGAGTAATATATTTAGCATAAACATTTCTTCATTCGATTCTTCACATATACGTATATTTTAGGTTATTCCTTGTGCGTTGACGTCAGTAGTATACTCGGTCAGTTCTGGATACAGCACTGGCTAATGTGATTTGTATTTAATTACAACACAATGCATAGATGTTGGAAACTTTAAAAAGCCGATCGAAATCAATGTTTCTATTCCAAAACTTTAAAGGTTAGGATTAACGTAGGAATAATAAGATCAAAGAGTGAATCAAAAACATTTAATTTATCGTTACAAATTAACGGGAATAATTTTGTTCAGTAATTAAATTTTGTTTTCCTCATTATATTTTGACCATGTCTTAATTTCAATTAATTCTGTATGCCTCCTTTTTTTGGTCCCTTTTCAATCTTAACCTAGACAATATTATTGTAACCATTTAATTCCAATTCAGTTCTTTCATTGAATGTCATTTATCCCCCTTTTCAATAGGTTCAAATTCGTGTTGTCTTGGTCTTCATATCGGTCTTATAACTCCTTGGTCTTATCTTAACGAATTACCTTTTATTGTTTCTACTTTCTTTTCGTTTCCAAAACATACTCTATATTATGGCGCAATTTTATTTGCATATGAGAAGACGAATGAATCATTAAAAT